>JALAZF010000072.1:3000000-3172500 GCA_022829125.1 Lathyrus tuberosus
ACATATATATGAATTCATTCTGATATTGTATATGAAATTTAGTTTATTATATACTATGTATATTGTTTGTTTCACCATCTTTTTATTGAAAATGCAATCAGTTAAATTGATATAGAACATTAGTTTATTATATATATAGTATGTATATTGTATATAGTTAAATTTAATACTAACTAATTTTCTTCATTGCTTCCCACTTCTTAGGGTTTGTTTCACATGGTGATGATGATGGTGGTACATACATATGAATTCATTCTGATAAGGTACATATATATGAATTCATTATGATATTGTATATGAAATTTAGTTTATTATATACTATGTATATTGTTTGTTTCTCTATCCTTTTATTAAAAATGCAATCAGTTAAATTGATATAGAAACTTATAATCTGAAAATTAGGATGTATTTGAAAACTAACTTTTATCATGTCAATGTTTTCCGAATTCCATCCATTTCATTCAGCACATTTAATGTTCCTTAACATAAAATTTATGGTCCAATGGTCCGTTTACTTCAATTCATCGATATCTTTTCTTATAGTTTACCTCATTGTCGTCACTAATCATCGTGGTTGTTAAGATCATGATTGTTATGATGATAAAATTGGGATGATTTTTGGCGATGATGAGGTAAACTATAATAAAAGATATCGATGGATTGAAGGAAACCGACCATTGAACCATAAATTTTATGTTAAGGAACATAAAATGTGCCGAATGAAATGGATGCAATTCGGAAAACAGTGGTGTGTTTAAGTTGGTTTTCAAGAACAGTTTAATTTTTAGATTATATAGTTCTTTACCAATTTTAATGTTTGTATTTCTTTAATTAGGTGGATGGTAAAACAAGCAATATAGATTTGTATTTAATAAACTAAGGGTACATTCCACAACGGTTGAAATACAAAACCGTTGTGATAGTTAATATATATGACAACGGTTGATACTGATAACTGTTGTGATAGTTAATTTATATTACAACGGTTGAAATACCTAACCGTTGTAATATATCACATGCTTTCAGAATACAACAACGGTTTCCAGACCGTTGTAGAAACGACGAACTTACAACAACAATCTACATAACAACACCTTCGCCCGCATCATTATATATCATTCTCAACCGTTGCTAAATGGGTTTTTCGTAGTAGCGAGATTTCTGTATTGATAAAAAATTTCATAATTTTTATGATTACAATCTGCAGAGAAAAATAAATTCTCCCAGATTCAATCAATGATTCTTAAGCATCCAATAAGAACCATTTAGCATGCACTTCCAAGTTTCCCACAACTTGCAACAATACAACAATGTCAAGACATCCTCCTTAATATCTCAGCTTGCTTGACGCACAAATGCAAACTGGAACTTCAACTGCATCCTCGCAGTAACTCATCCTAGATCAAGAGGCATCTCCCCCTATCTAAGGTAACCAGTGCTCCTCCTCAGAACACCTAAGCTAATAAATGGAAAACATAAGACGCATCTTCATGTCTTCAAGAGCGCGCCCTCAGTCCAACTTACCAGCTGAACACAATCACCAACTCTTTTATTGCTCCCTCTGACAAGAAACAGTAATCACTCACACATGATCACCATCATGTTATCCGTGAGGAAATGTTTACCAACCATAACAAACTCTTGGCTTGAGTTCAAAGTCCCATTGATCCCCCCCATCCTGCAACCATCTACACACCACATGAGCTCCTCTTGAATTCCTATGTATAGACCTCCAGCTTCTTGAGGCACAAACCAATTGAATCAGAATGCTTCACATTCCTCAAAGAGACGCGCAGGGCCCCTTAGTTTGTTATAAAGATGTCAGCTATCATATGCATACTCCAAAACTTCACAGCTGCTAAACTGATCCACTACTAGCATGACTTGCAGCCAGGGCAACATCCATTTCTCAAGATTTTCCACTGACCTTACTCATCCAGCAACAGAGATAGACACCCCACAATCGCAGATAGTCATTCCTTATCATTCTCCCGTATGATAACCTGGAATACTTCTGATTTTCTGGTGAATATCCACTTTTGAACGCATCAGAATCCAGACCTTCGTGCAATCAACCCATGATCCACTCCAGTATACTCCACACCATCCTCCCAAGGCAGTTCTTCTACTTCATCATTCTCCCGTATGACTAGATAGATACTCCTCAGACATGATGTAGCCAACAAGTTCCTAAACCAGAACTCAAGAATCCTCCACCAAGGATAACCAACCCAAAGATGTTCTAACAACAGTTATTACATCTTTCACACACCACAGACACCACACACCATGGCTCTTGATATGCTCCACCACTGGACTTACTATTAGCATAGTAATCCACAATGAAGATCTTCACACAACACTACGCCACCAGCTTGAACAAAGAAAACTTCAGAAACCCAGAGAGAAATAAACTCTCATCCACTAAAGAAGGTATGCTTCCATCCTCAACCCAGAACTTCTGCCACAAGCTCCCAGAGAATCAGAACCTCCTTACAATTTCAACTAACTACTCTTCTGCAAAAGAGTAATCAGTTTCAAGCATCCTGCTTGAATGCACATTGTGAAATCAATCAAATACCACTTTTTGATTGACCTCACTCTTCTTCAGAACTCCCACAAGATACATTGATCCACTAATGAAATCAGATCTTCAAGTCACATGAACTACTTGCCCCATAGCAAGACATCTTGGATCCACCAAGCCTCTTAGTCATGTAACATCTTCCCATCCACAGCTTCCGCAAACTGCATGAGATAGACCTTTTTGAAGCATCCAAAACTTCCATTCTCCTGTAGATCACCTTATCCTAAGCTGATGTGCCACACCACCAGTTGAGACTTCTGATGTTAAGCTAGATGTCAGAACATTCTGATATGACATCCAACTGTTGAATTTAGATCCTCCTTCTGCCACTTAGAAGAACCTTCTCCCTTCGCAAAACAAGAGTTCCATGCTCTCATAGACTTGATTCAACAACCAAGTTTGAGTAGACAACCTCCATCCCGCTTTGAAACTCTAAAGACTTCAAACCTGCCACGTCTGAATCTTTAGAAAATAAGTAGTCCAAGACTACCCCATAGCCATACCAAAGAATGCCACTTCCCTTAGTAGAGCCGTCAGTAGAAATCCAAAGATAACTGCCACTTATCCTCGACCTTCACAAACAGAGCAAGATCCATGCTCCAAAGCACTTAGATCAGAAATAAACCGATCCAAGCTGTAACCATCAAGATTCTGATGTCTTTAACTTCATCTTCAATAGCATCAAAGTCCATACTAGTTTCTTTCCAGGAAACTCTCCGGAGAACACATGCTTCTGTCACACTCAACTGAAGCCACTTCTTAGTTCACCACCTAAGACTAAAACAGATGCTAAAGCGTATGCAGTACCCCTCCCATGATTCTGCACAAACTCTGATAATGAGATGTTCCAACATCTTGTTGAACATCAACAATATTGACTTTCAAGGATAATCAATTAAATACTTATGGATTCCACAAATAGAAATTGATCTTAAATCCTTGTCCAATAACCCTTCTTCATTTTTGTAGCTGAGCTCCACCAGATCATGTCATGAATACTTATAAAGCATTCAATCTTTTTGCAAGTATCTTCTTCAAAGGACAATGTTGAGATACCAAGGCTGCCACCCTTGACTCAAGTAACTAAGACTTTCTCTGAACAAATCTTATTTATCTCAACAATTCTTCAATCAGATTGGATCCACTCTTAGGGTCAAGAGAGATGAATCCTTCCTTGCTGTTTTTGGATGGTGAAAATAAATCACCTCCACTTTCTTCAGATTGTGTTTCCAAGAAACACCTTCTAGTCAGAAGAGTAACTAGAAGACTCCAGATACACGACATAGATGCCTTTATAAGTGGACTTGAGATATTTCTCAAGTATCTTTGACAACCTACCTGACCAATAATTTATCAAACTCCTAGAGCAAGAACCTGATAAACTTAACTCAACTCATCTCCTCTTCAACTGACTTCAACTGCACCAAGAAACTAAACTTCCAAGTACCAAGTCACCATACCAGATATCTAACCGCAACTCCCTTTACTCCATCGCTCCCGACTTTGGAATAAAAGAATGCAGATATCTTCAAATATATAGAGGTTGACGATTGAGACCTTCCACCAACTGTCTTCAGTAACAACTCCAGAATCCCATAATTCTAGAGCTCTTCCATCAGAAACACATGCAGCGGAACCACCAAGGAACAGATCCTGCTTGCCCTAATAAGATGTCACAACATCTTATAAGACACACCAACAAGAGAACTAGCCACTTCTCCTATAGTTGTTGTAGAATCTCCTTAGCAATATGAACAACCTCCGGGTTGCTCCCTTCGATCCAGAACATCCATCTCATCCATTAATACCCTTGAGTATGTCTAAGTTGATTGATCTGATCTTCAAAACTCCTTCTTATTTAAACGCCAGAAAGTATATCCCAAAGATCTCATCCAGAACCAAACAGGATTCCTGCTCTGACACCAATTGAAATTCTGGCCTATGCAGACAGCAGATGTGCTAACACGTGTCAAGACATTGTGCTACATAATCATTTAAACTCATAGGCACAACAGCAGACTGATACCTTGAATATCAAAACTGCACACACACACACACACATATGTCACGACATCTGATCTAACATGTTTATCATAACCCTAACAGAAAACGTAAATCTGCAGAATGATAAAGAACACAGTAATTGTTAACCCAGTTTGGTGCAACTCACCTACATCTGGAGGATACCAATCCAGGAAGAAGACTCGACTATCTGTAGACTGTTACAAAGTTAAACTCCCCCGTTTACAACTTTATCCCTAATATCTACCCAATGAACATCTTTACCAAGGCTAAACTCAAATGTTTACAACCCTGATATGAGATACCCTACTCACTTCCCTTACTCACCAAATGTGATTTCTACATCATCCCTATCAATACAGAATTCTGTCAAGCATACTTGACAAACAAGCTAACTCGGATTTGCTTAAAAGCTTCATCCAAGAACAATACATAATCCAATACCTCAAGGCTTATGGATCTGTGCGACACCTATATCTACCACAGTGTATCAACTGATACAAAGGGAGGCTTACAACCTAGAGAGCCAACGACTCTCAAAACCCTAAACCCTTGTTTCTTACGCAAGAAAGCAAGGTTACAAAAGGCGTACTAAGGCATACTAAAACCTAGGTCTAAGTCTTCTATTTATAGGCTTCTGCTTCCTTGGGCTTCAGTCTTCAGTCCTTGATCCATGTACTGATTATTTCCGTAAATCTTGCTACAGATTTAGAAACATCCTCTAATATCAGATACAGATGTCTCTGTCAAGACATCTGTTAGGACATCTTCTCTGGCCAGTCTTCTTTCATCAGACTTCTTCATGTTTAAACATCTCTTTTGACATTCTATTTTTCCCAAAAATTTGCTCAAATCAGCAGAGCTTTCAGATGATTTCCAAAAAATGCATGGATAAAAAGATATGAGTCCATGAAGTGGAGGGTTCATTTGCTTTTGTTCAAGAAAACTTCGAAAATTTTCAACTAATTCTGCCTATGTCAAGTTGCTGACTTTGCAAGCATTTTTCTCCATGATCCCAATTGAATCAAGAAAAGTGGTCAACATGAAAGTTGTAGAGGATGTTTAAACCTTTCCAAAAAGTACAAGAACAAAAATTTATCATGCTTGAGCTAGGAGTTTCGAAGGGATGAAGTTGGCCTCTCCAAGCTGAATTCTAGGTCATTTCATGGCAAGTCTCATGATCAAATCCATAGCCAAATCTACCTGATCTTACTTTTTAGGCCATCTTGCTTCTAAATCTTAACATGATCATAGAATTACACAAGTTTTTGATGCATTACACAAAGAACTGAAGCTTTGTCCAAAGCTTAATGCCATTTATGGAAGGTTATGCATAAAGCCTCATATCTATTCTTGTAAAATTTTCTTTTGCCAACAACTTGTGCATTGAGCCTCTAAATTGTTTTCTATGATCACACGTAGTACCTAATGCTCAGAAGCAACCCCTAAAATTCAGAAAAGCATGGTTACCTTCCTCATTTCACTCCACCATTCCATCATGACACAAGTATGGTTACTTGTACAAATTGGAACCAAAACTCTAACCTAGAATTCCAACTGAACTAAACTTGATCTTAACAAGTTACATGAGCCATTTGGATCCTGTATTTAGGGGATCAAACCTCAGAACATCACACACTTGAACTTACATAGAAAGACCAGAATTTGCATCAACCTCCATTATTGCAAAAAAAAAAAACCTCCATTTCACAAAACTTGTCAAAATTAGCCCTAACCATAAAACACTCAAACTACATATCCACACACACCACAAATCATCTACCAAAGCTGTTCAAACCATCCCCTTTATCAGAAAACATCCATACTAGAAAGTCAACCCTCAACACCTAATTTGTTGACTTTCTGTCCGAAGCACTCTAAATCCTCATCCAATCCTTTTCCATTCAATCTAACCCTCCAAACACCATACATAAACCTCACACTAATTGTCCAAAGTATCATTTTCCATCTGTAACATCATCTTCATCAAGATCAAATTCACACTTTTCACATTTGCAAGAGGAATCGTGCAGAGAGTTTGGAACTGTTTTAATACAATCTAAGCATCCTGAAAGCATCTAAAGAGGTCAAGGAAGCTTTTTAAATCATCAATCATCTTATGGAGTCAGTGAAAGAGGCATTGGACCTTGTTCTAATAGGTAAGTTCACCATGACTTGAAACTCCATGATTCTGGTATCATCTTCATTCATGTGAGTTACCAAACCATTTGCCATGATGTAGAGAGCATTTACCCCATGTTAATTGGTCATGACCATTGTTATATGTGATTTCATTTTAAATTTTCATGTTAGGGTTCTTTTTGGTTCGTGTCTGATTATTTGAGATGTGTTGAAAATAAATGAAATAAAAAGGCATCATCATGATCCTCTTAGAATTTTAAGCAACTTTCATGTTTACATCTTTTGATTTCATTGAGTATTAAGAGAGATACGAATTTCAGAAGTTTGAAAATGGAGGCTGAGTTTCAGTTGGGGAGGATGAAGATGGTGGCGCGTTATTTCATATTTTAAAACTTGTTTTCATATTTATTTTATTGTTTCCATTTAGTATCCTGAATTGGAATTGCGTCGTGTTGGTCATTGTGCTTGGTTTGTGTTTGTGTGTGAGCCCAAGGTCTGGGGTTCGAATCCCCCTCGCCCCAGACCTTTTGTATTTTATTTTTTGTATGTTTTTCAACTTGAACTTCATATTTTATTTAGCACGCGCATATTATTGACACCATGTAGCATATGGTCCAGTTGCTAATGTTTTAGATTGTAAGCATGGGTGCGTGAGTTCAAGTCCTTGTGGCCAGAATCCCTTTATTTTTTTACCACTTGATTATTTCATGTTTTTTCTCATTTTCTTTCAACCATATCTCCTTTTCCTTTCATCCCTTTGAGCTAAATTTTTGCACACTTGCTATTTATCATATGTATTTTATGAACGCGTGAAAAAATACCAAAAATAATTTTTACTTTGTCCATTTTTCTTATGTTGAAAACTTGTCCTTTTATGTGATATTTAGGACTTTTAATGATGTTTCTTTGGTTGTTTTTTGACCCAATTAATCATGAATGTTTGTGTGGTCATGCCATGTCTTGTACCATGTTTAAATGTTGTGGTTGTTTTGTTCATCTTGATTAAATGTGTAAAATTGTTGACATGTTCAAGCTTTTCTTTCATGAACTCCTATTTGTCAAAGCATGCTTATTGTTAGCTCCTAATTTCGATGCTACATGATTTCAAATAGATTTGGCTTTTAAAGAAGTTATTCTTTAAAATAATAAGCTAAAGGAGAAGAAGGCTTCGACCATATTTGTTGAAAGCCTGAGTCGAAGAGAATGATTTTAAGACTTCAAACATTTCCAAGTCCAAAGAGTCAATTCGACAGGGTAAAATGGCTATGGATAATGCGATGCAGTTGCAGTTAATTATTGGAGGGAAGTTCTACTATTTGAATTTGAAAAGAGGACAAGTGGCGAATATCCAGAAGTTGAAGACATGCAAAGTGCCAAGTGGCGTGTTCTAGGAGTAAACCGTCAAATGGTGGTTATTTTAGAGTATTATAAATAGGTTAGTTCTAGAGTTAGAATGTGCGAAAAAATCGTGTTGTATAAGTAACTCTGTAATCACTCAGAGTATCCAGCGTGTAGAGAAAAGAGTGAGGCGAGAATGTACGTGATTGTAATCACCATTATCTTTCATTGCAATGCAATTTACTTTGAAGTTTTTAACTTAGACTCTTTACTTTGAAATCCTTTAATTCAGTCTTTTACTTCTAAGCATTTTACATTACAAAGTTTTACTTTGCAGTTTTTACATTAAGAAGCCTTTACCTTTAAGCATTTACATTTCTGCAGTTTATTTAAGACTTTATGCATTTTCTTTACCATTTAAACTTCAGTCTTTCATTGAATTTGCTTTTAGATTGTTTTCTTTAAATTTCTTGTTCGACTTAAACACTTTCCTGCCTTTTATCACTTTTTATTTACATTTCAAAACATCCTTTTTGTTTGCCAGCATGGTCGAAAGGTTTGTTTTATGCATTTGTGAAACATTTTAAATACACTCATAGCACATGTCCTAGGATCAATCTGATCGATCCTGTAAGTTACTCGAACTTTATTGTTTTAGAAGATCAGTGGTTGTTTACCAATTTCCAAGGTAAACAAATTGGCACGCCTAGTGGGACAATGCTAAACGTGTATTTGGAAGTTTATAACTTTTAAATAACTGTCAAAAGGAAGTTTTATAACTGCCTTTTTGAAATTTTTTGGTTTCATTTGTCGAGATTGTGGCAAACGTTATTGTATGCACTTGAGAAGTGGAAAGGTAGCCAATTCAAACGAATATAGACCAAAGAGAAGAAACCCGAGGAAAATGGCATCTGGCCAAGGGAATTCAAATCCCAGTTCTGCTGGGACTAATCCTCAACCAAGCAGTTCAAGCATTTAGAACAGCACCATCAATCCTCAAGAAATACCAAGAAGTACTGTGGCGCCAACTCAAGTTCTTTCGACAGGAGGGTCAACAGTGTTAACCATGGTGACAGAGCCAGCGCCTTCGACAGCAGGACCAGGGGCGACATATGTGAGGCCTTACACACAGCCAGTCCTGGAGTACATTGGCCCATCAGTGACAAATCCTCAGACTACACCAGGAGGAAGTTCGACGTATAGGCAGTTTCCTCCCCCAGGATTTTCACAGCCTTTGCCTAGGAACCCAATCTATGGCATGCCAACAGCAATGATGCAAAATTTGCGTACTGCGCCACCAATATTTTTAGAGAATGTGATATCTTCCCCTTTACAGGAGTCAGGTTCTGGAATTAACATGGGTCGAAACAGCCAGTCCATAGGTTTGGGATATTCTGCTCAAGGACCCAACTTAACAAATGAATCTGCAGCATATTTGAGGCAACAGATGGATGAGAGCAACATGCAAATGGTACATACTTTCTCTCAGACAATGGGAGAGATTTTCCAGCCATTGATCTATAATACTACTCAAACCAATCAAATGATGACAACCCAGATGACGCGTATAGCAGAATTCATGGGAATGCCCACTCCTGTTCAACACCAAAATCAAGGAGTCGAGAGGAGGGAAAACGCTCAACAAGTGAATCCGGTGAATCCAGAGTTGGTCGAACCACCTAGGGAGGAGCCTCCTAGGAATCAAATACCTATACTTGAAGAGGAGGAACCAAGGATGGTGCTAGTAAACAGAAATCAAAATGCTGATCATGTGGTGAATCAGGTTTGACGCAATAATGTAGCAGCGGAGAACAATTTGGCAGCCATGGTCGAGAGAATAATGGCTCGAAATGGCCTGAATATGGGTTTTTCTAGGCCAAACTTCACCTCGCCTATAGTAGACTATATACTCCAAGCTGACTTACCCCCCAGGACAAAAGTACCAAATTTTACTAAGTTTTCAGGAGATACTACAGAATCTACCGTCGAACATGTGGCGCGCTACCTGATCGAAGCTGGTGAGATTGCGAATGATGAGAGTCTAAGGGTGAAGTATTTTCCTAGTCCCCTAACTAAAAATGCATTCACGTGGTTCACTACGTTACCATCTGGTTCGATTTGTAATTGGACCCAGTTAGAATGTTTGTTCCATGAGCAATTTTACATGGGGCAGACTAAAATTAGTTTGAAAGAATTGGCTAGTGTGAAACGAAAGTTCAATGAGCCAATAGATGATTACTTGAACAGGTTTCGACTACTCAAGGCTAGGTGCTTTACACAAGTTCCTGAGCATGAACTTGTCGAAATGGCCGCTGGTGGCCTTGATTACTCTATCAGGAAAAAACTGGACACCCAGTATCTAAGGGATATGGGCCCAGTTAGCTGACAGAGTTCGACAGCTAGAGCGTCTCAAGGATGAGAAAGCTAGGGTGAACAAAAACAAAAAGGTAGCTTACGTCGAATACCAGGAGGGCATCGAAGAGTTGTATGACGAGCCTGTTAAGTTCGACGAAAGTGAAATAGATCTTGCTGAACTTAAGCAAGGTCCTCCTTATTCTTGTAAATTATTAGTCCCTTCAAATGGGAAAAACCTTGTCGAAACCGAAAAGAACGACAGGTTCCCAAAGAAAACATACACTTTCGACATCACTAAATGTGACGAAATTTTTGATTTGTTAGTTAAGGATGGTCAAATACTAGTGCCTCCTGGTGCTAAAATACTAACTTTAGAGCAAAGAAAAAAGAGAGGCTTTTGTAAATACCATAATTATTTGGGTCATAAAACTTCTCAATGTTTTCTTTTCAAGGATCTGGTGCAGAATGCTATTCTGGAAGGCAGACTCAAATTTGGGGAGAAAACTAAGACCCAGATGAAAATTGATACCAACCCTCTTGAAGTAGCTGAAGCAAATTACACAGAGCCCCATGAGGTTAACATGGTCGAACTAGCTGAGGAATCTGACAGCAGCTCAGACAGTGTTAGGACCAATGAAGCTCTTGGCAGAAATGCCACAGTGGTTGAGGTTACTGAGGACCTTACCAATGATGTTGTGTTCATTAGAGAAGTCGAGGAAATGGATGGCTGCCAGCTTGAGCACTTGATATGTATGGCTGGTGAACACTACTTTAGGACATCTTCTGAAGTTCAAAGGTTCGACGCTGAGGCTACAGTCGAGATCCATGACGAAGCTGAAGCATCAAAATTGCAGATGGTGACAAAAGAGACTGCTGACCGTTTCAGACAGATGGATGAGGCTGCTGAAGGCCTTGATGTCCACTTCTCCAAAATGCGCTTAAAAGATGAAGTTGACATAAACATGGTCGAAGTTACTAACAGACAGGAAATGGATGTTGATGAACAGGTTCATCAACAAGACTGCAACAAGCTGGCTTATCCCAGAGAAGATGAAACCATTGTTGATTTTCTCCACAGGTGCCAGGGGAAGAACTCTGAAGTCATGTTGTGCCCTCGATGCAGTGCTATCTTCGACAAAGAAGCTGCTCATAGCCTCCAAGCGGGGAAAGAAGCCAAATCTGGATGTGAGAAAAGAGCTGCTCAAAGGCTAGGGCATTTCGACCCAAGGAAAGCTACTAAAAAACAATATGGCCAAAGGCCACAAATGCCAAGGGCTAAGCAGGCTACTTTCAAGCCTAGCAGTGAGGTACAAACTGGAAAGTGGGTCAAACCAGTTGAAGCAGCAGGGAAAGGGAAACAAAGATGAAAGAATTTCGACGTAGCTAGAGGTTCTTCAATGGAGTACCGGAAAGAATTCAAGTCCTCCAATAAAGCTGCCTATATCTCTGAGAATTACAAAGGAAAAAATCCTATGTCCAGGTCCCAGTGGAGAAGGGAACAGAGACGAAGGAAGGCTTTGAGAGAAGCTCAGGCTAAAGAGATAACTGAAACTAGTACCAACGTTATGCCTGCTATCAATAAAGATGTTGGGACAAAAATAACAAATAAGATGCCTGTGGGGTGTAGGTTATTTACTTCCAAGAAGGAAGAAGCTGAGAGGTTTGCAGTCGAAGCAGCTGAGGACGAAGATTCGACTCACAACTTCGATTCTGACTCTGATGCCTCTTTAAACATCATTGTTAATGTGGTTTCAGTAATGCCAAGAGAATATGATAGGATAACTGAAGTAGAAAACTTGGATGCCAACGCTAAGGCTGAAATGGGAGCGCACCAACCTGTGTGCTACTATGTGATGAACAATGGATGTGTCGAAGAACAAAATGCTTTCTTTGAACGACCAACTGAGGCCATGAAAGGGCACTTGAAACCTCTGTACATTACAGGGAAAGTAGAGAACGTGGCTGTGAATAAAATCTTGGTGGATTGTGGGGCTACAGTCAATTTAATGCCACATTTCCTACTAAGCAAGATCGGTAAATTCGACTCTGATCTTAAGCCCCACAACATGGTCCTTTCTAACTATGAAGGGAAAATTGGGACCACTCTTGGCGTTCTGCAGGTTGATTTAACTATGGGAACGGTGACAAGGCATACCTTGTTTATGGTAGTCGAAAGCAAAGCTAACTATAACCTTCTGCTGGGGAGGGAATGGATCCATGGTGTTGGGGCAGTACCTTCGTCAATGCACCAGCGGATCACAATCTGGAGACCTGATGGCATAGTAGAAAACATTGAAGGTGATCAAGGGCACTTTAAGGTGCCTGTTAATCATGTTGATGGTGTCGAGTTTGACAAAAAATTGGCGCATATTGCGCCTTGTACTCCAGCAGAATTTGATTTCACCCCAGATGACCATGCATTCTGCTCATTACACCTGCACCCTATGAAGGGATTTCAATGGGATAGAGAGGTCATAAGGGAAGAAGGCAATGTCCCATACTGTGGGGAGCTTGATGTAGACCCCACAGGTTGGGGAAGTGAATTCAGTAATAATGACTGAACTCGATGCAATACAAAGAATTTCGGCCTATGTGGCCGAATCTAAATTACAAGCGGCCTTGGAGGCTGCACACAACCACATGGCTGTTGAAGCCACAACTGAAATTTGTGAATAGGCCATGGTAAGGACTTTGAGCCTGAACCACCTGATGGGTCTTAAATCGAAGACCAAAATCAAAGGCTTGATGCTATTTATGATAATGAGCCTTTGGGTTTTGAAAGGGATCCAGTGTCAGATAACATTAGAATGCTGGCGCAAGATCCTTTGGAAGAAATTGACTTGGGTGAAAGGGGAGTAAAAAGGCCTACTTATGTTAGTGCTAACCTTGACCCACAACTCAAAGTCGAAATGGTCCAACTATTGAAGGAATATAAGGATTGCTTCGCTTGGGACTATGATGAAATGCTTGGTTTGAAGAGAGATCTTGTTGAACATAAGTTGCCAATCATACCTGGGAAAAAGCCAGTCAAGCAAAATCCGAGACGGTTTGCCCCAACAATCCTTTCAAAGATCAAAGAGGAATTTGAAAGGTTACTTAGATGCAAGTTCATCCGTAGAGCTAGGTATGTCGAATGGCTAGCTAATATTGTACCAGTCATTAAAAAGAATGGTTCTTTAAGGGTCTGTATAGATTTTAGAGATCTAAATTCTGCAACCCCTAAAGACGAATATGCTATGCCTGTGGCAGAAATGTTGATTGATTCTGCTGCAGGACATGAATACTTGAGTATGTTGGATGGTTATTTTGGTTATAACCAAATATTCATTGCTGAGGAAGATGTCCCAAAGACTGCTTTTCGATGTCCAGGGGCATTAGGCACCTAAGAATGGGTAGTAATGCCTTTTGGTCTAAAAAATGACGGGGCAACTTACCAGCGAGCAATAAATTCGATCTTTCATGATTTTATTGAGACTTTTATGCAAATCTATATTGATGATATTGTTGTTAAGTCTTTTTCAGGAAAAGATCATTTAAGCCATCTTCGACATTCCTTTGAAAGGATGAGAAAGCATGGCCTTAAAATGAATCCTCTCAAATGTGCTTTTTGTGTGCAGGCAGGGGATTTCTTAGGCTTTGTGGTCCACAAGAATGAGATCGAAATTAACCAAAATAAAACCAAAGCCATTATAGAAGCAAAAGCGCCATCAACAAAGAAGGAATTGTAGTCTCTCTTGGGCAAAATAAATTTCTTGAGGAGGTTTATATCCAACTTGAGTGGGAAAATGCAAGCCTTTTCGCCATTGCTTCGAGCTAGCAAGGATAGGTTCAACTGGGGGCAAGCGCAACAGGAAGCCTTCGACAAAATCAAAGAGTACCTGAGTCACCCCCCGATTCTCTCACCACCTTGTGGCAATAAGTGTATGAGATTGTACATAGCTGCGTCAGATAAGACTTTAGGGAACATGATAGCTCAAGAGGATGATGATGGTGTCGAAAGGGTCGTCTATTACCTTAGTAGAAATGATGCAGAAACTAGATATAACATGATTGAAAAATTATGTTTATGTTTGTATTACTCTTGTACAAAATTGAAGCGTTATATAAAACCAGTTGATGTTTATGTTTCTTCTCGTTATGACGTTACTAAACATATGTTGTCCAAACCTATTTTGCATAGTCGAATTGGAAAATGAGCATTAGCATTAACTGAATAGTCCTTAACTTATAAGCCTTTAAAAGCTATTAAAGGACAAGTAGTGGCAGACTTTATAGTTGACCATTCTACAAATGAGACCCCTCTGAACTATCTTGAAGTGGAACCTTGGAAGTTATACTTCGACGGGTCGAGCCACAAAGATGGGACATGCATATGAGTGCTTGTTATTTCTCCTAATAAAATTCCAACAACACTTAAGTATAAAATTGAAGGCCGTTGTTCAAACATCGAAGTTGAATATCAAGCTTTAATTGCTGGACTTGAAGAATTGTTGGAATTGGGGGCAACTCATGTCGAAATAATGGGAGATTCAGAACTGGTCATAAAACAAGTTACCAAGGAATACAAGTGCATAAAAGAAAACTTGATTATGTACTTTGTAGTTGTGAATCGACTGTTGAAAAAGTTTGACGCAGTTAGTTTTCGACACATCCCTAGACTGGAAAACCAGGTAGCTAATGACTTGGCTCAGATTGCATCAGGGTATAAAGTGTCGAAAGACAAATTACAAGATGCAATCGAAGTTGAAGTCAGAGGAAGGGTGGTGTCAGTAGGATTAGCCCCATCAGATTTGTAAGAAACTAAGCTTGGATACGCTGATGAAGACAATTTTGCAATTCTAGCAGTTGATAGCATAACTGACAAGGATTGGAGAAAGCCTATAGTAGATTATTTGAAAATTCCAATATCTTCGACAGAAAGGAAAATCAAGTATCAAGCTTTGAGTTATGTCTTGTTGGGTAATGAATTATTCAAAAAGACTCCTGAGAGAGTATTGCTTAAGTGCCTTAGTGAGGCAGAAGCGTACTTGGCCCTTTCGACTGTCCATGGTGGGAAGTGTGGGGCACATCAGATAGGCCATAAAATGAAATGGTTGTTATTTCGACAAGGCATGTATTGGCCTACCATGTTAAAAGATTATATCGAATTTGCTAAGGGCTGTCAGGAATGTCAAGTTCACGCTGGCATTCAACACGTCCCTGCAAGTGAATTACACTCTATAGTGAAACCTTGGCCTTTTAGAGGATGGGCTTTGGATTTGGTTGGAAAAATTCGACTAGCATCATCTAAAAATCATAAGTACATTTTGGTAGGTATTGATTATTTTACCAAATGGGTCGAAGCTATCCCTTTACCAAATGTTGATCAAGAAGATGTGATTGAATTTATCCAGAAGCACATCATCTATAGGTTTGGAATCCCAGAGTCAATTACAACAGACCAAGGATCAGTCTTCACTGGTCGAAAAATGCAAGAGTTTTCTAAAGAAATGGGATTCAAGCTTTTAACATCCACACCTTATTATGCTCAAGCTAATGGCCAAGTCGAAGCGGCAAATAAAGTAGTTATTGGGTTGATAAAAAAGCATGTGGGAAAAAGGCCAAGAAATTGGCATAAAACTTTGGACCAAATACTCTGGGCATGTCAAACGTCCCCAAAAGAGGCAACTAATACTACCCCATTTCGACTGACATTTGGTCATGATGCAGTTTTTCCTGTAGAAATTCATCTTCAGTCCATAAGGATCCAAAGGAATCATGAGATCCCATCTGAGTCTTATTGGAATATGATGCTTGATGAGTTAGTGGATTTAGACGAAGAAAGGCTCTATGCGTTGGAGTTACTGAAAAGCCAAAAGAAAAGGGTGGAGAAGTCTTATAACAAAAAGGTCAAGATTAAAACCTTTTTAGCTGGGGAATTGGTGTGGAAAGTGATCTTGCCTATGGATCGAAAGACCAGATCTTTAGGGAAGTGGTCCCCTAAGTGGGAAGGTCCCTTTCAAATTATTAAGGCATTCAGTAATAATGCTTACGAGGTTCAGGAGATTGAGGGTGATCTAAGAGTCTTAAGGGTAAATGGGAAATATTTGAAAAAATATAAGCCTATTTTGCAAGAGATTCATATTAGAACATAAGTCTTATTAAAATTGTAAAAGCCAAAATAGGCCATGTGAGGCCAAAATGGCATACAAAGGAAAGGAAACAAGTACAACAACATGAAACCTAGGAGAAAGATCATTCATAGTCTCTCCAATTAATAGAGTTGAGGAAGGTGACATAATCTTCGTCAGCTTCATCATCAGAGTTTTGTGCTTTGGAATGTCCTTTCTTGGGGACCTTCATCTTAGTTTCTCGCTTCTTGGCGCGAGAGGTTGCTCCAGTTGAAGTATCATTGTAGGCAGTAGTTGTTGCCTCAACTTTCTTTGTCTCCTCAGCCACTTTCTTGGTCACTGCTTTCTTTGAGGAAGTACTCATGCTTGCTTCAGTGGGTGCAAAATATGGTTCATGTGAAGAGGATTTTATAGAGGCAAAGCCTTGTAAGGATTGGCCAGTCAACAATGGAAACACGTGAAATTGCTCTTGGGAATATACCCTAGGGTTACGCTATTAATAATCCTCTATGGAATAGAAACTTGTGCCGTTGGAACACTAAGCTGTTAAAAGCTGCGCTATTTTCATGATTTCCAAGAAAAGAGGCAGAGTACTTTAATTACAAAGATTAGCAAAGTTTAAGAGAAAATGCGCCATGATTTTATCAAAGATTTTGCAAGTCGAAGAGCTAATAGCAAACAGAAGTTTTTAGATAGATGCCAGGTGGCATTGAGATTGTCTTTACATAGGGCCTCAAAAGGGCCAGAAAACATGATGATCAAAAAAGAACTACAAATAAGAAATCATAGGACAATAAAAAAGGGAGCTTCGACTTCAACTCAAGAAAGTTGACCTTGTGAGTCTTAAGACGTTTCTCACACAGAGCTTTGTTGAGCTTAGCTGCTGAAAGTTCCTTTTCAAGCATTTGGGCTTTATCAAGGAAGTCTATAGTGCGCTTTAGCTCTCTGGCCATTTCAGTATCGTCGAAGTCTTTCAGCTAAGGTTGCGCTTTTCAGCGTTAGAAATCTTGTTTTGCAGTTCTTCAATTTGCTGCTTCCAGGTATCAATGTCCTTTTGGTTCGACCCTATCTCTGCCTGCCTTTTGTTTTGGTCAATCTCCATATTTTCGACCTTAGCTTCTGATGCGTGTGCTTCATCCCAAGCTGAATGTTCCAGTCCAGTTGTAACTTTAATGGTGTGTTGGATCTTGGGAAGAAGTTTGAAGTCCTCAGACATCTGATTTACTAAAGCAGTTAACTCCACAAGGAATTCGGACACATCTTTACTAAGAGTCGAAAGGTCCATTTTTTGGAGGCTATCTTTCAGGAAGAGAGGAGCAGTTCGATCTGAAAGTAAGATATTGTGGATGTCTCCCTTGAAGAATTTGTCTTTGATCTTTTGAAGGATAGGGATGGCAAAGTCATCTGGAGCTGGACCCCCAGAACTGGTCGAAGTACTAAGGCTAGTACCTGAAGAGCTGTACTTCTTTCCAAGTATCATTCTGGCATACTCTCGAGGATTCTACCATTTAAGGGAAGCTAGTGGGTCTCCAGTGGGGGATCCTCCAGTAGTCGAAGTGACTGTAGGCAATGGTCTCTGGATGGTCGAGAGGTTGTTGGTTATAAACATCATCCTCTTCATGTTCAGAGCCATCTGTTTAGGATTGTTAAGTGTTGGTCCTGGTGGGCGAGTTTTTGTTTGTTTCATCTGCTTCAGAAAGAGGAACTGTAAGAGGGATAGGTTGGTTAATTTCGCTCAGTGAACTATATCCATAACCAAGGTCAGAGGTAGGGTGATAAGTTGGCTCACCTTGGCTATTCAGGATGGTTGTTGCAAAGCTGAATGAAGTTTGTGGTGGGTTAGAACCACCTACATCAGCCTGAAAACCACAAGTAAAGAGAATAAGATTGAAAGAAATCTGAGTAAGGAATGCAAATGCTGAGTAAAGATAGTGTACATACCTGTACAGTTGCGGCATCAGGACTTGAGTTTGTGCTCTCAGGATCACCAGCAGTCATTTTCGACGCAATCTTGGAGAGTTTTTTCTTGACACCACTATCAGCAGGTGTCTTCTCAAGAATTCTGTCTGCCTTTGAGGAGGATTGGGTGGTAGCTCCAGAAGCTTTGGTAAGCTTCCTTTTCTTTTTAGCCACTACCTCCTCAGGGGATTCATCATCATCAGCATCTGAAGGGACAACTGTTTGAGCACCTTTCTTGCCCTTTTTTGAAGGCGTTGGAGGTTTTCGAGCAGTCTAAAAGGTGATGCAAATATTAGAAGTTGGTTACACAAAAAGATTTAGGCAAGGGATATAAAATACCTTTGTGCCTTCAGTCTCCTTTTCGACTCTTGCAGCACCCTTCGATGAGCTGGTCTTCCTGGCCATAGCTGAAAGACAGATGATTATTACAAGATTAATAATTGAGTGGTTAGTTAAAAATCACAAATCGAGGGCCTCAAACCTTCATATATTTTGGATTCGACACGAACATCCTCGACCCCTATATGAAGGTGTCCTTTGAAACTGTCCAGCGTATGTTTAGTCACAACCACCTGTTGGGCTTTCGGTTGAGACTGCTGTCGAAGGAGTTTTAGGTGCTCACCACAGACAAACCAGTCTGGAAATAGGGGGGCAAGTGCCACTCCAAAACCAGCGTTAGGCAGTCGAGGGAACTTGGGAGGAAAGAGTTCAAAAGCCACCTTATAACGTTTCTCAAGAGGAACGTTTGAAGGGATTTTCAACAGATCCATTTTTTGTAGAAATTTCTCCTTCAAAGTGACATCAGCCTCACGAACGGTTCGACTAATATCATCTGGTCGATAGACAGTTTCAAAGTACTTTTGGAAGGCCTGAATTTCTTTGACATGAATGAACTTACTCTTCTTGGTTTTTTCCTACACATCAAGAAAAGCTTGGTCAAGTAATGAAGAGAAGGCAGCAACATCAAGAAATTGTTCACTATAGTACTTAGACCACCAGTCGTGGAATGGTTTAGTGCACAAAATTGTGGGTTGAAAGTGCACAGGGGAAAGAGTTATTTTTCTAGCATTCCACCGGTCGAAAGGGATTGCAGCACCTCCTTCATCAAAACTGGCAGTATGAAGGACTACATGGCCTTTCTTCTCATACATACACTTGGGGAAAATTTCAGCCAACCCAAACTATCGAGAGACAAGGTTTGGTTGGTAATCAATCAAGGCTGCCATATCTCTTCCAAGATTCAGCCTCTGAATGATAAATCTATGAATCAAAAAGGCTTCCCAGATCGAAACAGATTCAACATGGAGTTTTTTGGATGAATTGGGGAATGGCCTTGTAAACCACTCAGGTCCACATTTTCTTTCAGCAAAAGGGGCCATACTGGGTGTGAAATCATACCGCTTAGCAAACATCATAATGTAACTAGAGAAGGCTCCTTTGAGAGTTTCCCCATCATCATTGGGCGTGAGTTTCACTAGGCGAGTACCTTCGACCCTCCTTTCTTTGATTTCAGCCGAGTCCTCATCGACTTGCCCTTTCCTGGGAAGGCTAGCTTCGAAAGTTGCATTAAGCCATAATTGAAGCAGCCAGAGAGGGCCATTCAGGTGTACAGTGCCCTGGGCCTCCAAGTCTTTGAGTCGAGCTGCCCCTTCGCTGAGAGACTCATAGAGGTTTGCCAAAATCAACCCACTAAGGCAAACTCCTCTGTTGTTGTGAAGTTGGTAGGCCAGAGTGAGATATTTCTTGGCCACCTGTAGGGATTTTGAGCAAAATATATACCTCGACAACCATACGGTGAGGAATGCAATGTGTTCCTTGTCAGTTATTTCTTCAGTGTCACGTTTGTGGTGGTTTATGAAGTGGGTGTATGTAAGCTTGGAATCAGAGATCCCTATGGTATCTTCTGCATCAGTTTCAGGATCATATGAAATGCCATCTGGTCGAAGCCCTGCAATGGCAGCCAGGTCGAAGAGTGTGGGGGTAACCATCCCAAAAGGAAGATGAAAAGTGTAGTGGGTACTATCCCAAAAGTAAACTGATGCTGCCAGCAGGTGCAAACAATAAGGAATATTGGTCTTCGACAGCAAAAGCAGATCATAAATTCCAATGGTTTTCCAATGATCAACTTTGACCTTTTCCATCCTGGTGATCCAAAGGTCAAAATCCTTTAACTGGTTAACAGCTCTTACCAATCTAGTACCATCGTGAAGATACCTAAGATCCATCTTAGTCAAGGTGGGTGTATCAGGGGAAGATTCATCCTCCTTAGGGTTGCTCTTTTTCCCTAAAGGTCTTGATTTACGGTAAGAAGGGAAAAACTCACTAAGTTTTTCATCGGTGGGTTTAACATCAGCTAAGGGGCCACATAAAGCATAAGGTTTATCAGAAACAATGAGAGGAATCATTACCTGAGACTCGTAAATGCTCCTCGCTTCCGCAAGAAGGGGTTCTGGCATGAACTGTTGATTCTTCACCAACTTGGGTCCTGGAATGTTCGAAAATGGTGGAAGGGATTGCTTGAACTGTATGGCTCTACCTTTTTGACCTTTTGTTTCTTGGGGGATGGTTTGTGAAGACGCCATTGTTGGAAGTTGAAGAAAAGTGAGAATGCGTTCTGGGTTTTTCTTGAGAGAGTTTGAAGGATGAAGAAATACGGTTGCAAGAAATTATGAGAATGCAAAAGTTTAATAAGTTATGGAAAAAGGGTATTTATAGGCGTTTGGAAGTTAAAAAGGTTGTCAATCCACCAATGGAGCAAAATGGGTAGTGGGACGCGTGTCTGTTTTTGCAAAATTGTTTGAGTGGTGGCAGTTATGATCAGACTGCAAATGTCTAGTTCCAAGAAAGGTGATTGTTAGTTCCTGGATTGGCTGGAATTTTGGTAAAACAAGGTATGTTCAATGTTGATGTCAAGGTGCTGATGTTGCAACATTGAAGTCTTAACACTGGGCTGTGTTAAGTAAGTAATTGCTGAAGTTGGATGTCTGATGTCACATAGGTGATGTTGTGACATCAGGTCTGCAGAATTAACAACAGCAGGCTGTGATGTTGTTAGGGTTGTGTATTAGCTGGAATTGTGGAGAGCATGCTATCTCATTGGATGCGAATATCTTGGGATAGATATTTGCTGCTGCATAGGAGATCTGTTGCAGATTTGTAGGAGATTTAAAAGGTTTAAGATTTAAAAAGATTTTAGGAGAAAATCTGTTTTAAATATTCAGTTTTAAATAACAAATCTGGGAGATATTGTAGCAAGTCCAAGACCAATTCAAGGAGCTATATAAAGCGCACAAGACCAAAGGAAAAAGGTACAGAAATACAGAGAGAAGATCAAGAGCATAGGCTGAGTGTCTTGAGTATTTTGTACGAGTTGTATTTTCACTATTCTAGGGTTTGAATAGGTGTTGTGTTTCTGTCCTCTCTAGAAGCTGTGAAGCAATAGAGAGTGGTTACTTGATCGAAGCTGTGAAGTAAGATCAAGGTTACTCAAAGTGGTTTCTTTGAGAGTTTGTAAGGGATTGAGTGGTGTTCTCATACCTAAGTGGTTTCTTAGGTAGGAAGTCATTAGTAGAGTATAAGTTTAGGAGATTGTCAACGGGTTGTTGAGTCTGTAAATTATATCTACAAGTAGTGAATTCCATCCCTGGCTTGGTAGCCCCCAGAGTAGGTTGGTTGTAACCAAACTGGGTCAACAATTCTTGGTGTTATTTTACTGTTATTGCTATCCATTGTGCAGAGTGTGTTGTTGTGACATCACACCTTAACATCACATGTCTGATACCAGAATTTCAATTGGTATCAGAGCAGGCATCCTGTCTGTCTCTGGGTGAGATCTAGGGAAGTTACTTTCTGGTGTAAAGATGGACAAAGAAGTTGGAGGATTCGTCAACAGACCCCCTATTTTGGATGGATCCAATTATGACTATTGGAAGCCAAGGATGACCACCTTCTTAAAATCCTTGGACAGTAGGGCTTGGAAGGCTGTTATTAAAGAGTGGAAAGCACCTGTTGTAGGTGAGAAGGATGATGCTGGTAAAGATAAAGAAGGCACCTCTAAGCCAAAGCCTGAAGAAGAGTGGACCAAGGAGGAAGACGAGCTTGCACTTGGAAATTCCAAAGCCCTAAATGCCATCTTCAATGGAGTGGATAAGAATATCTTCAGGTTAATCAATACCTGTGAAGTTGCTAAGCAAGCATGGGATATCTTGCAGGCTACTCATGAAGGAACATCTAGAGTCAAGATGTCAAGACTTCAGATTTTAACATCAAAATTTGAAAGCCTGAAGATGAAGGAAGATGAGACTATTCATGATTTCCACATGAGTGTTCTTGAGCTGGCCAATGCATCTAGTGCTCTTGGAGAGAAGATGTCAGATGAAAAGCTTGTGAGAAAGATCCTTAGGTCCCTACCTAAGAAGTATAAGATGAAGGTTACTGCCATTGACAAATCACAAGACATCAGCAAGATGAGAGTAGATGAGCTCATTGGATCTCTTCAAACTTTTGAGCTTGGGTTGAATGAGGAAGAACCAGAAAAGAAGCCAAAAAGTATAGCCTTGGTGTCAAATGATGCAGAAGAAAAAGGAAAGAGTTCTGAATCTCAGGAGGATCTATCTCAGGCCATAGTTATGTTGGGAAGACAGTTCACCAAAGTGTTCAAGAGAATGAACAATAACTCCAGGCCTAATGTCAAGAACATGACTTCTGACACCAGCAAGAAGGATGAAGAGAAAACTACCCAAGATAAAGAAGTTCAGTGCTTTGAGTGTGAAGGGTATGGACATGTCAAGAAAGAATGTCCCACCTTCTTGAAAAAGCAGAAGAAGGGCATGACGGTTTCCTGGTCTGACTCAGATAGTGAAAGTGAAGGTGAGTCAGCAAAGCATGTGAGAGCTTTAACAGGAGCTGTGGTTTCTGACGATGATTCTAGTGATGGAGAAGTAACTTATGAGGAGTTAGCTTCCACCTATCAAGAGCTGTGTTTAAAAAGTGCTGAGATCTGTCAAGAAAACAAGTGTCACAAGCAACAGATTGCTCAGCTTGAGAATGTAAAAGCTGATCTGGAAAATGAAGTTATGCTAGTTAGAGCTCACCTTGATCAAATGACCAAGTCTGTTAGGATGCTGAGCTGTGGTACAGACACACTTGACAAGATCCTCCAGACAGAAAAGGTTGCAGGTGATAAATCAGGTATAGGATTTATGGCTGAGAAAAAGGTATCTGCTGAAGCAAGCACTTCAGGAACAAAGAAGGAGATGTCTCAACCAATGTCTCAACATCAAACAAAGAGACATGAGTCTACACCTAAGAAGGTTACTCATTCACAGCCTCAGAATGTTGAGAAGAAGAATGCTCATCATCAGAAGAAGGTGCAGTCTCAGGGAGCTAGTCAGTATATGCCACCTCAATATCATAAGAGCATGAAGGCTGCTAGGTTCAATCAGAACATGGTTCATCAACAACAGGGGAACATGTATGAATATGGATACAACAATGTTGTGCCTCATTACTATGGAAGAAGGAAGCCTCATCACCATAGGAGACAGTTCAAAAGACAGTATCCTTACCATAGAAGACAGTCAAACTATGGTAGTAGAAGACAACAGCCTTATCATAGAAGAAGAAATCAACACTATGGATGGCAGCACCAGCAACATCATCATCATGGTGGCAGAAGGTTTAACCACTTTAGAGATGACAGAGTTAGATGCTTCTACTGTGGCAAATTTGGACATATGCAGTTCTCTTGCTTCAAGCTTCATGGTTATCCAAATTCTGCTCCTTAACCCAGACAGAAGGAGGACATGCCCAAAGTAGTAAAACAATGGGTTCCTAAAGCTCAGGTCACATGTCTATTGGCTCACACATCAGATGGACATTTTGCTATGGATGCATGGTACTTTGACAGTGGATGTTCAAAGCACATGACTGGATCCAAGAAGCATTTAGTAGAGTTCAATCTGTTCCATGCAAATGATGTTATTTTTGGCAATGGTGAAAAAGGAGTAGTAGAAGGAGTTGGAAGAGTGAAGAATCATGATGGTCTTACTCTTGATAATGTGCTCCTTGTTCAAGGGTTGAGTGATAATTTAATTAGTATAAGTCAACTTTGTGATGAAGGTTACAAGGTAAGCTACACCAAAGATGAATGTGTGGTAGCTGATGAGCAGAATGAGGTAGTGATGAAGGGAGTAAGATCCAAAGATAATTGCTATCAGTGGATACCTCAAGTGGACAGCTTATCTAGTGATGTTAAGGTTGATGCTGTAACATCAGATGGTGACATCAAGGGTGAAAGTATGGTGAAAAGTTAATCTGGGTTAATGACTTATGGTGCTGTTACTCCTAAGTTGAATGATGTGTTGAGTAGTCAGTTATGTGAGCAAGATGAAGGAGTCAACAATGCTGATGGAAGGATCAAAAGTTGTGACCTTAAGAAGTGTTGGGAGCTGAATACTTGCAAGGCCAAGAAAGATGACAACCTGACTAGTGACTCCTATAGTTCAGAAGAAAAATTTCACAAGTTGACAATCCTTAGGTTGGAAGATGCAGATGCTAGAGCTGATGTTAAAACATCTCAAGTCAAGAAAGGTACTTCTAGCCTTAAAATAAAGAAGAGTGATGATGAACTAATTGCAAAAGTGGTTCCTGGGGTTGTTAAATGACTGAAATCAAGGAAGAGGAAAGATATTGAGTCACCTCCAAAGATAAGAACTGATGAGCAGAAGATCTATGTGGATGGTACTACAAAATCCAGGAGTAAAGTGTTCATCTCTTCCAGAAATAGGAAGATCAGAGATAAGTCTGATGATAATGTCCAGGATAGCTCTCAAATGAAGGAAGTCGTTGTTGTTAGAACTTCTGAGAAAATTCAAAAGGCCATACTAGATAACAATCCTGTGTTTTTCATAAAATGGTGGAAGTATGTTCTGGAAAAAGAATTGGGTATGGATACTCTGGATATGGTTGAGTTTGCTAGGATATGGTTCAGAGAGGGTGTGGGAACTTATGGTATTCAGGTGTGTATGAATAAGTTGCTCTGACTGTGTTTTATTGGGAGCTCTTGAAGGACTTCTTTGTGCAATGAGTCCTTTGAATGGTGATGAGAAGCTAATGTCCCAAAAGATGTTATAACATCATGTTTGCTTGTGGTTATATCTGGAAGATGATTAAGATTGGACATGTGGAGTTGGATGCTCTAGCATTTTTGGTCAGAAGAGGTGGAGATTATGGTCATGTGTTTAGTAGTTTGTTCTGGCAAAGCATGACTACTGTCTTTGAAGACTTCACCAGTTTCAACAACTACTGGTGAATGTAAGGTTAGAGGAATTGTGATCGCTTAAAGAGACTGGATCTCAGTAAAGCTTATAAATAAGTTGCGAATTTGTGGAGTTTGTGACACAGTGTTGAGTTTGGATTATTTTGCTGATAGTAAATCCAGTAGTGGAGCATATGTAATACCCTGGTGTCAAGAGTGTCAAGAGTATCCTTGGTGAAGGATGTCTTTGTTTTGGATCTGAAGCTTAGTGCTTACATTATATCTAAGGAGCATCTACATAGTCATACGGGAGAATGATGAAGTAGAAGGTTTGCCTTGGATGGTGAAGATGAATTGTATGATAGCCTTTGGAGAAAGGGACAGTGGTACCAAAATGCATGTACTCAGAAAATGTGCTCAAATGTTCATCTCCATCTAGAGCATTTGTTAATCATGACAGGGGGAATACTTGTATATGGATTTTGCAGCAAAGGTGCATTTATTGTGAAGATTGCATGCTGATCAAGCTTGTGGAGATTGGTTGCCTCTTATGAGGATATAATGTCAGATAGCATGTTATGACATTAGACTGTTGATTGGTGTTTTGGTGTGGCCTTGAATGGTTCTAGTCATATGAAGCAAATTGTTTGAATCTTGTGCGCACATACTTCTGAGGAGATGTCTGAAGACAAGATTGAATCATGGCCTTGAATAGATTGTACACTTGTCTTGGTGTGTGTTATTCTAAGTGTGAGGAGTTGACTTAGAGTTCAGTGGAAGGCATTGTGTGTGTGCTTCAGATCTTGTGGATGATTGTGTGAAGCCTTCATAACTGGATGGATGAAGAATATGTCTGGATTTTCAAAATGTGGATATTGCTGACAGAAGAAGTATGGCTTTGTACAGGGTGTCATAGGAATTACTTGTTGAGATTTGTCTAATTGTGGCTAAAAAGGGGGAGAAAATAGCCAAGATAGTCAAGAGTATCAAAGAGTGTTACTGCCAAATGCTGCTAATGTGATTCAGATATTAAGGGGGAGTTTTGACTGAGCTAGTGAAGATATCATAGCATTTGAAGAGTGCAGCCAAGCAGACATCAAGGGGGAGAAAAGTGCTGCACATTGTGAGCTACTGAACAGCTGTGATGCTGGTTCATATCTTAGAGGGGGAGCACCAATTGGCTGTTGTCAATAATGAAGATGGTGTTGCAGCAGATCAAGTGATGAAGACTATGAGTATTGTCAAACTGCTGCTGATGGAGTTTCAAATTTTTGAAGTTTTTCCGCTGCTGAAGTCTCTGAAGATGCAGAGTGCAGAGATTATTTTAGCCAAAATTAACCAAATGGGGAGATTGTTAGTTCCTGGATTGGCTGGAATTTTGGTAAAACAAGGTATGTTCAATGTTGATGTCAAGGTGCTGATGTTGCAACATTGAAGTCTTAACACTGGGCTGTGTTAAGTAAGTAATTGCTGAAGTTGGATGTCTGATGTCACATAGGTGATGTTGTGACATCAGGTCTGCAGAATTAACAATAGCAGGCTGTGATGTTGTTAGGGTTGCGTATTAGCTGGAATTGTGGAGAGCAAGCTGTCTCATTGGATGCGAATATCTTGGGATAGATATTTGCTGCTGCATAGGAGATCTGTTGCAGATTTGTAGGAGATTTAAAAGGTTGAAGATTTAAAAAGATTTTAGGAGAAAATATGTTTTAAATATTCAGTTTTAAATAACAAATCTGGGAGATATTGTAGCAAGTCCAAGACCAATTCAAGGAGCTATATAAAGCGCACAAGACCAAAGGAAAAAGGTACAGAAATACAGAGAGAATATCAAGAGCATAGGCTGAGTGTCTTGAGTATTTTGTACGAGTTGTATTTACACTATTCTAGGGTTTGAATAGGTGTTGTGTTTCTGTCCTCTCTAGAAGCTGTGAAGCAATAGAGAGTGGTTGCTTGATCGAAGCTGTGAAGTAAGATCAAGGTTACTCAAAGTGGTTTCTTTGAGAGTTTGTAAGGGATTGAGTGGTGTTCTCATACCTAAGTGGTTTCTTAGGTAGGAAGTCATTAGTAGAGTATAAGTTTAGGAGATTGTCAACGGGTTGTTGAGTCTGTAAATTATATCTACAAGTAGTGAATTCCATCCCTGGCTTGGTAGCCCCCAGAGTAGGTTGGTTGTAACCGAATTGGGTCAACAATTCTTGGTGTTATTTTACTGTTATTGCTGTCCATTGTGCAGAGTGTGTTGTTGTGACATCACACCTTAACATCACACATCTGATACCAGAATTTCAGTGATGATGAAAACTGTTCAAGGATACGACGGAAAAGACGTTTGAAGATTTGCCATTATGGTGTGACGTCATAAGCGTGACTGAAAGAAACTGAATAGGTTCTACATCGTGGGTTGGTTAGTTATGACCACATCTTCTCATAGTCGAATGCGTAAGCGTCGAAAATGGTTCTATCAAAAAATGACCTTCCTACTAACACTGGCGAAAGGACATTTTTGGGGGGCAATTTGTTAGCTCCTAATTTCGACGCTACATGATTTCAAATAGATTTGGATTTTAAAGAAGTTATTCTTTAAAATAATAAGCTAAAGGAGAAGAAGGCTTCGACCATATTTGTTGAAAGCCTGAGTCGAAGAGAATGATTTTAAGACTTCAAACATTTCCAAGTCCAAAGAGTCAATTCGACAGGGTAAAATGACTATGGATAATGCGCTGCAGTTGCAGTTAATTATTGGAGGGAAGTTCTACTATTTGAATTTGAAAAGAGGACAAGTGGCGAATATCCAGAAGTTGAAGACATGCAAAGTGCCAAGTGGTGTGTTCTAGGAGTAAACCGTTAAATGGTGGTTATTTTAGAGTATTATAAATAGGTTAGTTCTAGAGTTAGAATGTGTGAAAAAATCGTGTTGTACAAGTAACTCTGTAATCACTCAGAGTATCCAGCGTGTAGAGAAAAGAGTGAGGCGAGAATGTACGTGATTGTAATCACCATTATCTTTCATTGCAATGCAATTTACTTTGAAGTTTCTACCTTAGATCATTTACTTTGAAATCCTTTAATTCAGTCTTTTACTTCTAAGCATTTTACATTACAAAGTTTTACTTTGCAGTTTTTACATTAAGAAGCCTTTACCTTCAAGCATTTACATTTCTGCAGTTTATTTAAGACTTTATGCATTTTCTTTACCATTTAAACTTCAGTCTTTCATTGAATTTGTTTTTACATTGTTTTCTTTAAATTTCTTGTTTGACTTAAACACTTTCCTGCCTTTTATCACTTTTTATTTATATTTCAAAACATCCTTTTTGTTTGCCAGCATGGTCGAAAGGTTTGTTTTATGCATTTGTGAAAAATTTTAAATACACTCATAGGACATGTCCTAGGATCAATCTGATCGATCCTGTAAGTTACTAGAACTTTATTGTTTTAGAAGATCAACGGTTGTTTACCAATTTCCAAGGTAAACACTTATATCTTCCAGGGTTTAGGATTGACCTTATGTTTAACATGCCTTTGCTTCTCTTCTTGTGTGTATGTTGATTCCCTCATGGGACTAAGTTTTGTTTTCACCATGTTCATTGTAATGCTTGCTCACACTTATGTGCTTTGATTTATGTCTTGTGATGCTCATCTTGTTTTCAAGTATTTCCTTCATAAACTTCCACAATGTTAAGCATGTCTCTTGCCTTATGTTTACCCATGAGTAGTTTTCATGTGATGTTATGTTAACCTTTGTCATGTCTTGTTTATGTTCACCATGTCTAAAACCATGTTAATGTTTTGTTCATGATGTTTATCAATGCATGTTTATATGATCAATCATTGGTATCCATTCCAAGGGAGGGGCTTGTTATTGACTTCTTGGTCATTTGCATTTGCATCTTTGCATCTTCTTGTACATATATCTCCCTTGTAATCCTAGAAATTGTTATCCCTTAGGAAGTCTCCCTTAGGATTACCTTCAACTTAGACATCTTCAATTAGGGTTTCCCTTTTTACAACTCAAAACTACTTTCTTAAAAAACCTTGACTCTAGGTCATTAACTCTTTCAACTCTTTTTCTTAACAAACGCTTCAAGACATCGTAAGCATGTTCAATCTTCTTTCACAAGACTAAAAAACACAAACTCAATTCAAATCTTTTGCCACTTTGGCTCTTCAATTTAAAACTTTTTTCAAAATAGACTAAACATTAGTCATCCTTAGTTGAGATATAAAAATTCTACCCCATAACATGGTGAGAAAGATGATTGATTCTTTTCCACTTGAGAGAGGTATGTGGCATACTTGTTGATATATCCAAGTTGGAGCCATTCTCTCAATGTGAAGCAAAGATCCCTCTTCCACATGTTTGTGGTGGTTTAGATGAGTATTCTCTTTAGGATGATAACTTGTCTCTTCTTCATTAAAATCCACCATAATAAACCCTTTTCAATTTTTACCCTGAACTACGAGGTTTTGATCCTTTATGGGTACGTAATCACAAGACTTTGTGTCTTGCCAAACATAAAAACAATAAAAAACATTTCTTCTCTCATCTCTCCAATCAATCCCAAATAGCAAACAAATTAACAAATAATACAATACAACAAGAGATTCCTATAGAATACTATAGATACTTAGGGTGCTAATACATTCCCTTAGTATAACCAACCCCCGAACCTTATGTCTCTTTATTGCTTTTTCTTTGCATTGCATGTTTATGGGTTATTGTTTCTTTACCCATTCCCTTGGATAAATTAAAGATCGGTGGTGATATGTTAAGATTTTTGAAGCCTAGCTAACCCAATAGTTATGGTCTCTGACTCTCACTGCGACAAAAATGGCGACTCTGCTGGGAAATTCTTCCTAAGAGGGTTAAATCTAACTTGTTTATATGTGTTGTTTTTATATTTGTATATATTTGTTTACTATATGTGTGGGGATCTTTGGGAGATCATATTGTGGTGAGATAAGTCTTAACCCAGACTTGAGAGCACAAATAAGATAGGAAGGGTGGTATAGTCAAGGAGGCTTTGAGGGAGTAATCCCGAAAAATTTGACTTGAGATCTCCCGCTCAGTGGAGGCCCTCTTGAAGGTAGTATTTGTTGAATGAGTAATCATGAATGCATTACTACTTTCGACCTAGGAGCCTGTGAAACTGAGGACCTTAGTTACCTCTTACCCCACTTGGCCTAATTAGGATGTAGTGCGGTGACTATGAAGGTGTAAACTTGAATTAGTTGATACGTGATACTACGCTCAAATGAGATTCTCTTGAGAATATTATTGATTTCCATGTAATTGGTCTGTTAATAATATCCAAAAGATGGATCAATGACTTTGGGAACTTGTTAGAACCTTGTCTTGCAGGTACAAAAACCCATAGTACATACCCTTGGGATGGTTATACCATGGCTCCATGATCTCAAACCTTAAACCCACATGTTTGTATATATGTGAATATGTGTATATGTGTGTGTTTGTGCATCCATCCACTCATGCATTCATGCACCATTTTTTACCTAACTCTTCAAGGAACTTAGAGTTATTTCGCAAACATCATAGGATTTAGAATGGATTTTGGAAGAAGAATAATCCAAAAGTACACTTTCAAAAGTCCTAAGTTGGAAGGTTTAAGGAAATTAGGAGAGTTGGTTGCAGATCCTTTAGCTTTCAAGGACAGGTATGGAAGGCTCTTATCTCTGTTGAAGCTCAAGATAGTGGATGAAGTTCTCTCTACCTTGGTGTAGTTTTATGATCCCTTGTACCGTTGCTTCACCTTCCCCGACTATCAGTTGATGCCAACTTTGGAGGAATATTCTTGTTTGGTTGGACTACCTATCTCTTCTCAAGCTCTTTTCTCTAGTTTGGAGGAGATTCCTAGAGGACAAGACATTGCAGAAGCTACCCACCTAAAGTTGTCAGAGATTAAGGCTCGCATGACCACTAAGGGAGGACTTCTTGGATTTCCTGCCAAGTTTTTGATGGAGAAAGCTGAGTACTATGCTGACATGAAGAGTGCAGATGCTTTAGAAGCTATCCTTGCTTTACTCATCTATGGATTTTTCCTCTTTCCCAATGTTGATGACTTTGTTGATATTGATGCCATTAAGATCTTCCTGATTAGAAATCCATATCCAACATTGCTTACAGATGCCTACCATTCCGTTCATCTTAGGAATTCTCATGGTAGAGGAATGATTGCCTGTTGCTCTACAAGTGGTTTATTTGTCACTTGCCTCGGTTTACTACCTTTTAGGATCTCAAGGATGGTTTGTTGTTGTCGCAAAAGATTATGTCACTCACTCATTCTGACATTGAGTGGTATAATCCTGCTTATGGAGGAGTGACAATGATTGACAGTTGTGGTGAGTTTTCCAATGTACCTCTTCTTGGTAAAAAAAAATGATGCATAAGCTACAATACAGTTCTAGCTCGTCGACAGCTTGGTTATCCTATGAAGGATAAACCTAATATTATCTATTTGAAGGGACTTTTCTTCAAAGAGGGTGAGAATCGAGTGCTTAAAGAGAAGATCGTGCATGCTTCGTATCATGTTCATAGGAAAGAAATGACAGGGTTAGAGAAGCCTGATTGTGTCTCTTTGGAGCCTTATCTCCAATGGGTACAAGATAGGGCTATCAAGAAGAAGATGCCTTATCCCCGTCATGAGCCTCTACCCATGGTCACTAGAGAGCCTACCTTGATCTTTATGAGTGAGGAGGAGAAGCTTAAGATTGCCTTGACTAAAGCTAAGCGAGAAAGGGATGCTTGGAAGAACAAGTACCAAGTTGTCAACCATGAGAATGGGGAACTCCAGAAGCTTCTAAAGTAGAAGGATGAAGAAGACTCCACTAAGAAGAGGAAGGCGTAAGAGGATTTATTTTCCTCTAGCATACAATCAGCTCCTATTGCTAGTTTAGACATTCCTCCAACATCAGTTGCGTGGAAGTTGTACGTCGACAAGCTCATCCTTGAGAAGACCGAGATGAAAGAGCAGATCAAGAAGCTTACAAGGAGGTTGCAAGGAGGAGAGGAATCTTCCCGTCAGATTGCTTAGGACTTCTATTTTCCATTTCTTGTATTGTCCACTTTGTTAGGACTTTTGAAAGTTTGTACTTCATTTTTGTAATCCTTCAAATTTAATCAATGAAATGAGACTTTTTCAGTTATTCAAAATGTGTTATCTATTTTATGGTGTTTGCAAATATAACTTTTGAGTTCCTTGAGATTCATTTGCATTTTTTTTGCATTTGCATGCATCATTAGCATTGCATTCTTTGCATTCCAGGTGCTTACTCTTGTTTCTTCCTCCAACAGTCAAGCTGAATCATCGGTATAATACTCGAGCCGGCCATCAACGAAGAATGGATCAGTTGGAACAGGAAAACCAGGCACTCCACGAGGAGGTTACCACATTGAAAGATAGTTTGGAGAGACTTATAGGTATGATGGAAGCATTGGCGGCTGCTCAGAATCCGTCGTCACACAATTCCCAAGAGAACATTCAAAGGACTGTGATCTCAGAAATCGTCTCTATGCTGATCCCACTGGCGCCAGTAAATGAGCCTCAGTACACCATGCCTCCCGGTTTCCCTTGGGGCATGCCTTAAAACTTCATACTAGTTGGATATCACCCACTAGCTCCCGAAGCTCCAGCTGTGACTGCTGTAATAACCGTGCCACCTCCATTGGGGAAATATGTTCCTTACAACATTGAAGAGCCAGTTTTCCACACCGCACCGAGCAACAGTGTTGGAGTTGATGAGAGGTTGGATGAATTCCAAGATCAATTCTTGGAGATGCAAAAGGAGATTAAAGCCCTCTGTGGGAAGGACTTATTTGGGAAGAACGCTTCAGACCTGTGCCTGGTTCCAAATGTTATAATTCCTCACAAATTCAAAGTTCCAGACTTTGAAAAGTACAAAGGCAACTCTTGCCCCCAAAGTTATCTCATTATGTATGCTTGCAAGATGTCAACACAGATAGATAATCACCAATTTCTTATTCATTACTTCCAAGATAGTCTGACAGGTGGCACCTTCAAGTGGTATATGGGGCTTGACAGTGCAAAGATTTAAACTTTCAATGATCTTGGTGAGGCCTTCATTAAGCAATACAAATACAACGTTGATATGGCACCCGACAAGAATCAATTGAGAGCCATGGCCCAAAAGGATAAAGAAAGCTTCAAGGAGTACGCACAATGCTGGCGCGAAGTGGCTGCTCAAATCAACCCACCACTAAAAGAGAAGGAAATGACTAAAATCTTCTTGAAGACTTTGAGTTCATTTTTCTATGAGAGGATGATAGCCAGTGCTCCTAGTGATTTTACCGAAATGGTAAACATGGGGATACGCTTGGAAGAAGGTGTTCGTGATGGTAGGTTGACCAAGGAAAGAAGTACTTCTAGTAGCACAAAGAAGCATGAAAGCAACTTCACGAAGAAGAAGGAGCACGATGTGAGTGCTTTGCATCACGACCGATCAAAAAGAAGGTACCAACAGCAGCACATTGCAGTTGTTTCACCAGTCATCAACACTTCAGCTTATCAGCCGCAGTTTACGCAACCGCGTGCTCAGCCACAACAATACCAGCCACCAAATCAGGTTCAATAACAACAAAAACATCATCATCATCATCAACACAATCAACAACCTTTCCAACAGGGTCGTCCACCATTCAACAATCAAAACTGTATGCAGAGAAAACCAAATTTTGATCCAATCCATATGTCTTACGCAGAGCTATTCCCAGCTTTTTTACTAAAGGGGCATATTCAGACTAAGTCTCCACCAGAAGTTCCCAAGGATATTCCTTACTGGTATAAAACGGATCAATTTTGTCCATACCATCAAAGACTAAAAGCAGATGTTCAAAGACTGATTAAATCTGGGATTTTGTCCTTCAAAGACACTAGTCCGAATGTGCAAGTCAATCTTCTTCCGCAACATGGGTCAACAAGTGTGAATATGGTATATGGCTGTCCTAGAGAGTTTAGAATCTATGATGTGTTACTATTGAATGACAATTTGGTCAGTCTACATGAAAGTAGGGTCAAACTTGGTCGTCTACCGCCACATGACTATGCTGCTTGCAAAATTTGTACAAGAAGTCCAAGATGGGGTGCCAAATTGTGAGGAACAGTCTCCAATATCTCATGGACCGAGGGCTCCTCAAATGCTACCGAAACAGAAATTCCCCTCCATTTCAACATCATGTCAACATGGTTCAAGGATGCCCTGGAAAATATGTTGTTTTTGACGTCAGGTTCATCCAAGAATCATTAGTTAGAATGCATGGTGGTCTAACTAGAATGACCTCCTTCAAAAATGAGAACCACAATTACGCCGCTTGTCGTGTTTGTTCTGTGAACCCCCGAGGCTGTCACCTTGTGAGGAACGATATTCAAGATTTGTTGGACGTAAGGACTATTACAATCACTTACAATAGGAATCCAGACACCATGGATGAAGACGAAGAAGTGTTTGTGATAGTGCCTCATTTTAATGAAGTGGAGCGTTTGGAGATCACATATAATAGCAGAAGGTCATCAACAACTCCTATGATCATCAATGTGTCAGGCCCAAGTCTCTATGCTTCTAATAGGGTGGTTCCATATAAATACAATGTGACCATGCAAGAGAATAGAAAGGAGGTACCCTTACCTGTCTTACCATCTATTATTAATATTACCGATGTCAGCAGGGTCATAAGAAGCAGCCGTGTTTTCTCTACCAAACCTCCAAAAAGAAATGAGATCTCTTTTGAGCAACTGCCCGTGAAGGATTCCACCATAGGACAGTCCAGTGGGACTGATCCCTCTTCTAATTCTGATGAAATTCTCAATGATTAAAAGAATTGAATACAAGATCATGGACTATCTTCTACAAACGCCATCCAAGATCTTTGTGTTGCAATTGTTAATGAGTTCAGAAGCACACAGAGAGGAGCTGCAGAAGGTTCTCGAACAAGCATATGTCGATCATGACGTAACTGTTGTTCAGTTCGATGGGATTGTAGGCAACATTACCTATTGCAACAATCTTGGATTTTGTGAAGAAGAACTCCTAGAGGAAGGGAGGAAGCACAACTTGGCATTACACATTTCTATAAATTGCGTAAATTATGCATTATCCGGTGTGTTGGTTGACACTGGATCATCATTAAATATGATGCCTTAAACAACCTTAGCAAGATTGTCGTATCAGGGAGTTCTTATGAGACCAGGCGGTATTATTGTTAAAGCTTTCAATAGGTTGAGGAAAACCGTTATTGGGGAGGTTGACTTACCTATGACTATTGGCCCCATACTTTCTAAATCACCTTTCAAGTCATGGAAATTCGTGTGGCCTATAGTTGTCTATTGGGCCGTCCATGGATACATGAGGCAGGGGGTCATGTCTACACTACAGCAAAAACTCAAGTTTGTTCGCGAGGGGAAGCTGGTCACAGTTTGTGGAGAGCAGGACTTGGTGGTGAGCCACCTCCCTTCCTTCTCATATATTGATGCAGATGAGGAAATAAGAACCCAGTTCCAGGCTCTTTCTATTGTTGGCAGTAGCGCAAAAAAGAGTGAGGTTTCCATTTCCCCTCTCAAAGATGCTCAGCGTGCCGTAGAGAGTGGTTCTAATGAAGGGTGGGGACAAGTTCTGACTTTGCCTAAAAACAAGAACAGAGAAGGTCTTGGCTTCTCAACTGTTGATTCCACCAAGGCTGGTATGAACGATATGATCATTTAACCAATTGAAGAAACTTTTTGTAGTGAAGGGTTCATCAATCCACTTGAAGTCGATGCTATAATTGAAGATGAATCTGACGAAGATTTGCCCGACTTTGTGATGCATGGAGCAGTATGCCAGAACTGGAGTGTTGTTGATGTCCCAACCATTGTTCATGTGTCTAAGCAATCTTTCTTTTGTTGTTGTTTTAAATTCCTCGCTCTGCCCAAGGCGAGAGAGTTGTTGTGCGGGCTTTGTTTTCATAATTCCCTTTGCTCTGCCCAAGGAAAAGGTGATCTTGTGTTAGGGATTTTGTTTCAAAATTTCTATCATTAATAAAATTATCATTTTATGATTCCATCTTATTTGTTTTTACTTTTCCGCCTTTTTTGGAAAATGGAAATCATAAAAAACCAAAAAAATCTAATCACTTTGCATATTTTGCACACACTGTCACATTCACAAATTCTAAAATAAAGCAAAATCACATGTGCAGATTATCGTACGAACAAACAATAAAAATCAATGACCCAATGCCTTCACCAAACTTTGAGTTTCCTGTGTTCAAAGCTGAAGAAGAGGAATAAGAGGAGATTCCTGATGAGATCTCCCAGTTATTTGAGAATGAAGACAATGCCATTCATCCTCACAAAGAGCCTGAATAGGTCATCAACTTGGGAACAGATGAAGACCATATAGAAGTGAAGGTTAGAGCATTGCTTATGTCTGTTGTGAAAGAAAGATTGATTGAGCTGCTCAAGGAGTACGTTGATGTGTTTGCTTGGTCATACCAAGATATGCCTAGTCTTGACACCGATATAGTGGAGCATCGATTACCTTTAAAGCTAGAGTGTCCGCCAGTCAAGCAAAAGCTCAGAAGGACTCGTCCAGATATGGCCTTGAAGATTAAAGAAGAGGTACAGAAGCAAATTGATGTAGGTTTCCTTGTCACATCTGAGTATCCACAGTGGTTAGCCAATATTTTTCCTGTGCCGAAGAAAGATGGTAAGGTCCACATGTGCGTTGATTACTGAGACTTGAATAAAGCCAGTCCAAAGGATGACTTTCCTCTACCACACATTGACATGTTGGTCAAAAACACTGCAAAATATAAGGTATTCTCTTTTATGGATGGTTTCTCAGGTTATAACCAAATCAGGATGGCTCCTGAAGATATGGAAAAAACATCATTCATTACACCTTGGGGAACCTTTTGCTACAGAGTTATGCCTTTCGGTATGAAAAATGCTGGCGCAACCTATCAAAGGGCCATGACTACTCTTTTCCATGATATGATGCATAAGGAGATTGAATTATATGTGGATGACATGATTTCTATGTCCAAGGCTGTAGAGGACCATGTTAAATATTTTTTGAAGTTGTTTCAACGGTTGAGGAAATACCAACTCCGTTTGAACCCTAACTAGTGCACATTTGGTGTTTGTTCTGGAAAGCTCTTAGGTTTCATTGTTAGCCAAAGAGGAATTGAAGCAGACCCTGACAAAGTTAAAGCCATACAAGAGATGCCAACTCCCACTACAAAAAAGCAAGTCATAGGTTTCTTAGGGCGTCTGAACTACATCTCCCGATTTATCTCGCACATGACTGCCGATTGTGGACCAATATTCAAGCTTCTTAGAAAAGATCAAGGTTGTGTTTGGACTGAAGATTGCCAAAAAGCATTTGATAGTATCAAAGAATACCTCCTTGAGCCTCCCATTTTGATTCCTCCAGTTGAAGGAAGGCCCTTGATCATGTATTTGACTATTTTGGAAGATTCCATGGGGTGTGTGCTCGGTCAATAAGACGAGACATGAAAGAAAGAACATGTTATTTACTACTTTAGTAAGAAATTCACTGAGTGTGAGTCTTAATACTCAATGTTTGAGAAAACATGTTGCACTTTAGCTTAGGCTGCACGACGTCTGTGCCAGTACATGCTAATCCACACAACTTGGCTGATTTCCAAAATTAATCTGATCAAATACATTTTTGAGAAGCCTGCTCTTAATGGAAGAATTTCCAGATGACAGATGTTGTTGTCAGAATATGACATTGAGTACCACACTCAGAAAGCCATTAAGGGAAGTGTCTTGGCTGACCACTTAGCCCATTAACCTATTGAAGATTATCAGTCTGTTCAGGATGATTTCCCCGATGAAGATGTGATGTATCTAAAGATGAAAGATTGTGAAGAACCATTTTCCAGATGAAGGGCCCGAGCTAGATTCTCAATGTGGTTTAAATTTTTATGGTGCTGTCAATGCCTATGGAAAAGGGATTAGGGCAATTATTGTGACTCCTCATGGATCCAACATTCCTTTCACTGCCAGATTGACCTTCACTTGTACAAACAACATGGCCAAGTATGAAGCGTGCATCATGGGTTTAGAAGAGGCAATTGATCAGAGAGTAAAGAACTTGGACGTGTATGGTGATTCTGCTTTGGTGATCAACCAAATCAAAGGAGATTGGGAAAATAATAAGCATATTTTAAAGTATAATATCAAAGTATATTATTATTATTCATTTTTAAAAATAATTCTCATAACTTTGTATAGTGAATATTTATCCCATAAGTTTAATCTCAAAAAATAATTAAACTTGGTAATTCATAATGTGTTTTTCTCAAGGAGAAAGGCCTTTGAGAATCATAGTGTTTCAAATTATTGAGAGAAAATAACAAAAATTTTAAGAGCCTATTGTCCATTGTTGTTGTTGTTGCTTCTATTATCATTGGTTTTGGTTTAGTTCATGTATATCCATCTAAATCTATTTCTCCAATATCTAATATTGCGTAGAAGCTCCAAAAGATGTTTTCAACTAAATCATGTGACAAGTCTACCTCCACTCTTAAAGATTTAAACTCTTCAGGTATGTTAGATATGTCTCCGTTTATATGAATCCTTTACTCCATAGCATAACATTATATGTCATATGATGATAAAACTAATTTTCTCCTTAAATCCTACATCATCCATGTCATTTATAATGACCAATGTCACTCATATTCCTAACCTCACTTTGAAATATGTGTTTTCTATGTTTAAGTTATAACATTCTTGTTTATAACATGCATTTGCTTCTAGATTAAGGTATTTGATTTCTAATGGAGCTTTAGAAAAGTAAAAACTAGTGATATTTCATACTGATGTGGTTGTAAACTTGCTAAAATTTTCATCTTTATTTTTTAATAAAAGTGTTTATATTTCACATGCACCTTTTGATTTAACTCACTTTGATATATGAGAACCATCACTCGTTATTATCAGGGGGTCTAGATATTATGTTGGCTTAATACCCTTTTTGGTCCTCTATCTATGACTCGGGGTCCATTTTGGTCCTCTTCCCTTTAAAAGTTCCAAGTTGGTCCCTTACGTTATTAAAATGGTACCACGTTAGTCCTGTCTGTTAGAAACGTTAGATTATTATTAAAAACCTTGCCGACGTGTTAAGTTATTGCTGAGGTGTAATGAATGGTTTGGTTATGTGGCATGATAAGTATTGGCCTTGTTGAGGTGTTATTTTAAGTAGCATAATATTAGCATTTTCATTGATTGATTAAAACATATTTTAAAATAGAAAGTCCTAGCAGACAAAGAGAGAAGAAGAGAGCTGAGGAAGATGAAGAGCACGAAGAGAGCACGAAGAGAGAAGAAGCAAGCTGAGGAAGACGAAGACTCAACATAGTCGACAGTTAGTTTAAATGTCCTTGTCTACTATGAATGTGTGTAAATGTTGCATTTTCTTGATCTGATTAGGTATCTAGGTTTTTTCCCCTTTTGAAATCTGCTATTATGTTAGGTTTTCTTGTATGTAATGTTGTGTTTGATTGTCTTAGGTAGAAATGGAAGAAATTTTGTGTTTGAAAATTCATCATAGTGGTGAGTTTGTGGACTCTGCAAAAATCGATTATGTGGGGTTAAATGTAATGATTTAGAGATAGATGTGGATAGGTGGTTCTACTTTGAATTAGTTGGTGTTCTGAAAGATCTAGGTTACATTGAGGTAAACACTATATATTACAATGACCCCACATTTGGGATGAATGTTCTTAAGGATGATAAGGGTGCGTTAGAGGTAGCTGATTTCTGTAGGGTACATTTGAAAGTTGACATTTACATAGAACATCCATTATCTTAACCAGAAAATGTTGAAAATCATATAAACATGATGGAGGAAGAATCCATAGATGAAGAACCATTAAATATGGTTAATCCGGAGGTAGAATCCATCCTTAAAGATCTTTATGAAAAAGTCATAAAGGATAAGAATGTAGGTACTGATGGTGAGGGTGTGAACAATAATGGTGTTGAGGGTATGAATGTAGGAGAGGGTGTGAACAATAATGGTGTTGAGGGTATGAATGTAGGAGAGGGTGTGAACAATAATGGTGTTGAGGGTATGAATGTAGGTGAGATTGTGAATAATATTGGTGAGGTTCATGATGTAATAGATACAAATGTTGGTTTGTTGAATGAGGTTACAAGCTCTGATGAGGTTACCAGCACAAGCAAGGCCACAAAAGTTGCCTTTTAGGAAACCAAGACAAACATCTATTACAATGGTTTCTGTTTCACAGGGACTAACCACCAGACTACGTGCATCACAAAATGCAGTGGGACCTACAACTAGGAGGACCACTCCTACCAAAAGAAACAACACAAAGAAGCCCATTTAGATTTATGTAGTTTCTGTTTTAAGAACATGGTTGATGTTATGTTGTCTTGAAATGTTTATGTTATATTGTTCTGAAGTGTCTGTGACAACTTATGGTGATATCAAGTGTCTGTAACAATGCCATGTTATGGTATTTTGAACAAGGTTTATGTTATGTTCCATTTGAATTATGTTTATGTTATTTTGAACAAGTGTTTGTAACAATGCCATGTTATGGTATTTTGAATAAGGTTTATGTTATGTTCTCAAATTTGAACAAGGTTTATGTTGATCAAATCTCTGTTATACCAAAATTCTGTTATTTAACTTTAACTTTTGTAACTAAATTTTATAACAACAGAACACAGATTTTACTACAATGCAATTTTAACTTGTCCAACTAAATCATGTAACAATAGTACACAACTAACTTGGAAACTTTGAATAATGCAAGTTTTACTACAACTTAAATACTAACACAAATAACAAAATACATCAACCTCTCACAACAACTTGAATTCTTTTACAACAATTTGATTACTAAAATAAATAAAACAACATAGAACATAAACTTCCAGATCTTCTTCTACTTAATGGTGTTCTTCAAAGAGTCCTCTAATTCCATATTATTGAGCCTCAAAACTTCAACCTCTTTTTTGGCTTCTTCCATCTCTTGACTGAGCACATCTATCTCCCATTGATTCTTCATCAAGGTTTGCTCCTTTCACCTCTAGCTTCTTCATAGAACCATTCAAAAAATCCACAACTAGCATTACTATATCCCTGCAGAGATTGAGAATGCAAATTGCAATGAATTACATAGACATTTCAAAAACATTCAACTTATCTTATTCAGACTAAAACTTACCTTAAAATGCTGACAACCCCAAAAATGCTTTCCATAATTGTTGACAGTTCTTGCCTTACGAAGTATAGCATTATCTCCACAACGACATAGAGGCTTCCATGGAAGATTAGAGCTGCTAAAGACCTGCGATTCACTTCGGTTTCTAGATAATGATGACGAACCGCACTTAGAACTCATGACTAGATGATGATTTAGGTTTAATTAGGGGATTCTAGGAAGAATTTTGCGTTAGGGTTGAATTTGGGGGGAAATAGCAAAAAGGTTTCAGCAACAAGGAAGAAGAAGGCGATGAACAGACAATCCACCCATCCACCTCAGCTTCCGCGTCATCTAAATTAACGCTGTTAGCCATTTTTGACAGAAAGGACCATTTTGATTCTGTTAGACAACGTAAGGGACCAACTTGGAACTTTTAAAAGGAAGAGGACCAAAATGGACTCCGAGTCATATTTAGAGGACCAAAAAGGGTATTAAGCCTATTATGTTTCATTTATTAATCATTGCACTTGTTATTGTTAGATTTATCTTATGAAAAACTATTATGAGTATTTTGACATTTATCATATGTTTCATGCGATGGTCGAAACTAAACATAATTTTGTTATTAAGTGTTTCCATTATGATTTATATGGTCAATATACCTCTAACAAATTTCATAGAAATTATAGTGTTATATTTTAGGAAAAATTACACCATAGGTCCTTTAAGTTATTTTTTTTGTAATAGGTTTGTCGTTTAAGTTATTTCAGTAACAACTTGGTCCTTTAAGTTACCAAATGTGTGCACATTTACCCTTTTTTAACAGAGTGAAGGTGCTAATTATGGATGCAATTATTTTGAGTGGTACTGGAATGATGAAATGCAACCAGAAATACAACAATCACAGATTTCTAAATGTTCAAAATGTAAGAAAAGGGATGTTGAAATCATCCTAAAGGACCATTATTACAAAAAATAGTTAAAGGACCAGCCTGTTACTCAAAAACAACTTAAAGGACCTCAAGTGTAATTTTACGTATATCTTATTAGACCCTAATAAAGAGTACCCAAAAATATACTAACACCCAAAGAAAGGAGGGAGTTCACCCCCAGGGCTAGCGCCTGGTAGCCCAACAAGGGGAAAAGCCCCCCCCCCCCCCCCCCAGGGCTAACACCTGGTCGCCCAAAGGCTAGCCCCTGATAGCCCAAAGAAGGGGCAGAAGCCTCACCCTAGGGCTAGCGCCTAGTCGCCCAAAAGTGATTTCCCCCAAGCCTAACACCTGATAGCCCAAAGAAAGGGGAAAAAACCTCCCCCCAAGGCTATAGCCTGGTAACCCAAAGAAGGGGCGAAAACACCCCCCAAGGCTAGTGCATGGCACCTCAACAAAGGGAAAAGCCTCCCTAGGGATGGAACCTTGTCTCCCAAAGAAGAGACGGGAGCCTCCTCCAAGGGCTAACACCTGGTAGCCTAAATAAGGGATAAACCCCCCTTTGTTAGACTTAGATTAAGATACCTAAAGGGCCAGCCAAAGGGGGAACCAATTCCTCCATGATTTTAGGAAGATTAGGATTTCCCTTGACCACTTCCTTGTTCATGGAGCTAGGTTACAACCACCCACTAAATCTACAATCCAGACCCAAGAGAGTCTCTATAAATACCTCTCTCCCAAGTGGGAGAAATGGGAGATCCTAACTCATATGCTTATACCTAAGTGTCATACCCTAATTTTTTAACCATAAGATACCACTTCATTCACCTCATTTGCATAACATATGTGTGTGTTTTTATGCATCACTAACCCATTACAAATACAAGATGTGTGTGCTTGCTTGCTTTATAGGTTAGGTGGTCTCCCAAGGGCTCAAGCAGATGAATTATCAAAGGATGAGCATCATATTCAACATCTCAAGTCTCTTATTCATCCATGAAGATCAAGAGTTTCCTCTCATTAATAATCAAGTGCAAAGTTTCATTGAATCAAGATCATCAAGCCCCAAGTCATCATATGCATCCAAATTAGAGTTTTGACCTAATTCAGTCCTTGGTTTGACTTTTGAAGCAAGACATGATCCAACACCTCAAGATATGTTTCAAGGACCTGAAATGCATCATATTAGTCCATTCATATGATTGGATTGATCCAAGGAGCTTGATTCATAAGCAATGCAAGAATTCAAATTCATCTAGTCCATAAACTAGGGTTTCTGATGAAAAGTCAACTGCACCTTTGACCTTGACCAGGAAATGATCTCAAGCCTTGGAACATAATTCAAGACACTCAAAAACACCTTTGGAGTCCATCCATAGTGTTCTATTATCCCAAGGGTTTGATTTCATTAAAGATCACAAAGTTCAAGTTCATCTAATGAAAAGTCAACCACTGATCAAAGTCAAGTTTGACTTTTGAATTTTTGGTCAAACTATAATACCCCAAATTTTGACCACTTAGATTTCCCATCATTGTGAAAATCATCATCACAATGTGGATGAACCATCATGCTTCATCAGTCTCCCCAAAGATGGGTGAGCATCCAATACAAGCAAAATTAGGGTTTCAAGCCCTCTCTGAGTGCTTAGACAAAGGATCAATCAAGAAATGACATGATCTTCAACTTGTCTAATCTCTCAAACATCCACAATGGATCAAAAGGACTCCCACTTCAAGGATTAAGCACAAGGCTGCTCCCTTCTAGGTGGATCAAGTCTCAAGATTGACAGTGTCACCAAATTAGGGTTTTGGTCGACCAGGGCCTCCATATGGAAATTTTCATCTGGGCACAAGGCAATGATCCAAAACATAACCTAATATACTTCATGGAACCTCATGAACCCATGCATCAAGTCAATTTTGCCTCAGGGGATGCATTCATCAAAAATCAGGAATTAGGGTTTCTTGACCTAATTCACCCCTAAGTTGACTTTTGGGACAAACCATGAGCCAAGACCTCAAGAGATGATTTGAGGGTCTATAATACACCATATTGATCCATTTGGAACAATGGATAGATCCAAGAAGCTTGAGCAACAAGTTTCATTTTCATCTGCACCACAATTAGGGTTTTAAGGGAAAAGTCAACTGTAACTTTGACTTTTGACCAGGACATGCTCCCAAACCCTAATACATGATTGAATATACCCTATGACACCGATGAAACATTTCCATCAAGTTTGATTTAGGTCAAGGACATGATTTCCTGAAGAATTGCACAGTTTGGAATTCATCTGATAAAAAGTCAACTGTGCACAAAAGTCAACTTTGACTTTTTGAGATTTTTCACCAAAATGGATTTTTAACCCTAAAATGATGTTAATGTATGATTTGAATCATCATTCATCAAGAAAAATCAAGAAAAGTGAGATAACTTGTAAAAGGGGTAACCATAAAACTTAGAAATTTTTCTAAGTTAAAAGTAAAGTGGCAAAGGTACCAACTTTGGAGGACCATAACTCCTAAACCAAAAGGCCATTTTTTCTCATCCAAAGATGGATTTGTAGCCCTCATTATCACCTACAAAAAATTCAACTACAAGTCATTCCAATTCATTAAGGATTTTGAGTTATGGAATGATCAAAGTGGCTGAAAAGTGAAAAAGTCACTTTTTCCAACACTTAGTGAAATTTTCACTAAGTCAGAATTCTGCTTCACTTTTTGCCAAATGTAGGGGGATTTTTCACTTGGAATCAAAAGAGATCAAAACCAAACTTGTTCAAACAGTGGTTGTATCATGTAAGAGCTTTCCAAAATGGCCAAGAACATTGCCAAATTCAACCTACATCATGAGATACAACATTGCCAAGTTGCCTTGCTGAAATCTGTCAAAGCAAGGCAGAATTTTCATTTTGGCTCGATTTGCCAAAATCAGCCAATTGAAATTGCTCCAATCCACTTGGACACCTCAGAGGATTGAATCCAAAGGGGACAATCACTGAGCCAAGCCTCCAAGGTCCAAGGAACAAAGAATAGCATGTTGAACCTAGAATGGCCAAAATAGGGACAAGACTTCAAATTTGGAATGAGGCATTCAATGGAACCATCAAGGTGGCATGGACTGAGCCATTCTCATCTGAAATCAGTCAAGACTTATCCAAGACCAAGGGGACCAAAGCTCTGTGCCCTAACCTCTAGTCAATGGCTAGAGGAGACTATCATTTCCATTGGCCAACATTGAGGAAACCTACTTACCAGCTGCCATGCACTATTCCTTGCAAAACAAACTTGCTCTACTATAAATAGAGCTCAATTGTGGTCAGATTAAGTACACCAAAGCCATCTAACAGATGCTTTCCTCAAAATCTCTTTCTCTTGCCAAAAATGCCTTTCTTAGCAAGGTAGCTATCGGGTTTTGAGTTTGAGAGCAATTCTGCGCAAACCAATCACTCACACACCTCACATACATCACATATGAGCTGATCAAACACTCACATAACTTCTAAAACATCAAAATCTCAAAATCACTTGCCATCCACACAAGTGTGAAGTGAAGTTGCAGCTGAGATGCCATAAACTGATCCAGCCCATTTCAATTCAATCCAAGTGTTCAAACACACTCCATATGGTGTAGGGAAGCTGTCCAGATCATCACAACTCATCTGTACCACCTCCAAATCAAAAATCACTTTGAACTTGCTGTCACGACTTGGAGGTAAGCCTAAACTTGGTCATCTCTCAATCTATGCATATTTCCTCGCACAATAATTTGGCCATATGTTCATAATCATGCATGGAATGTTTTCCCTCAATTAATTGCATTGTTTGAATCGTGTATCAAAAATCCTAGCCTTCATGCAGAAATTAGGGTTCTTGAGGTTTCTTCGTGATTTCTTGTTGTATGTTTAATTTAAATGAAATTAAAGTACATAGACATGATCGCGAGGTTGAGACGAGCATAATGATATGTGGATTGCATGTTATAATTACGTATTCAGTGAGATTGGATGGAAAATGCAAATCTGGGCAAACTAAAAAACGCGCGTGTTCTTGGTGTTGTTCTTGGCGCCATTTTCATAAATTTGAATATTTGAATTTTGTGATTTTGATTAATTGATTCAAAAATTAATTTCTCTCTGAGTTTTAATGATTTTGAGTTGATTCTTTTTTTAATAATTCACAAAAATGTTAAAATATTTTATTTTATCAAAAAATCCCAAAAATATTATTTATTTCATATAATTGATATTTTTGTAAAGAATTAATATTTTGATTGTTTTTGGCATTTTAAATATTTTTTCTACATTGATTTTGCAACTTTTAATGCTTTCTAATTATTTTGTAGGTCAATACTTAATTTTTGAAGCATTAATCCAAGATCACAATTTGTTTTTCACATGTTAAACAATTTTTGATCATTTTAATTGAATTTTTATTCAATTAAATACATTTTGAAAACAAATTAGGGTTTTGGATTAATTCAACCCTCATAAATCATTTTCAAAACACTTTGGGCCTCTATTAGAGTGTAATACCCAATCCTTTTTTTGACCAAATCATCTTTGGGCCTCACTTATTGTATAAGTCCCGATACTGTCAAAAAATAAACGGCGCGACCGTCGCCTTTTCAAAAATCACCTGGGCCTACCCTCGAGTAGTAAGACCCATTTATTCATCTCAAAACTTTTTTGGGCCTCTTGAGAGAGTGTAAGACCCATCCCCCCTTGTACAAAAACTTTTTGGGCCTCACTCATTGTATAAGTCCCTCTGTACAAGTAAACGACGCGATCGTCGCCCGTTTAAAAATAAAAATCATCTGGGCCTACCCTCGTGTTATAAGCCCCACTCTTTTTTCTTTAAACCTTTTTGGGCCTCTTGAGAGAGTGTAAGACCCATCCCTTTGTACAGAAAACCTTTTTGGGCCCCAGTCACTTGTATAAGTCCCTCTGTACAAATTCAAACAGTGCGCTCACTGATAAAACCCTGGGCCCCTCCTTGAGCTGTAAGCCCCAGATCTTTCTTTTTCAAAGCACTTTCTCCTTTGATTTTGAATATACTGTTGTTTTTAATCTTTCTTTGTTGAACAACTAACCAAACAGCATGGAAGCACTACAACCGAGTAAGTGGTTATCGCTTTCATTTACTGCTTTCATATATATAAACTGTATTGTGGGGCTGCTCACTGTAAGTCTCCTTTCATAAACTCATATCTACTGTGTAATAATAGTATAGATATTTCGAGTTTCCTCGGCAACTACGTCTAGAACTAGGTGACACCGTTTCATTTATTCGTAGAAATAGACGCCTAGATCCCCAATAGGAGCACCAGATACAGTCTTCTCTTCGGCTGTCCTCCTTAGGAATCGTCAAGAAACTCTACTCCCCAAGATGAATGTATTCTCCGTGAATGACATCTTTGAGTTTCTTCCCAATTCTCGAACTTTCCTGACTTGATCTATTCCTTGTGGATAGCTTGCCTTGAATGTCTCGGGGTTTGGGTACCCACTACGGTCATAATCTTGGACCTTAACTAAGGAACCCTCTTTAAAAGCTAAAAGTCGCTGGATAGTAAACCTCGCACGTTTACCAGTGGTTTTCATCTTTAAAAGAGTTATCTCTCCTAATGGAAAGGAGATGATAGACCCACGGGCTTCTTACAAGCATCGGCCTCCTCTTGGGCATTATTCAAGGACCCTACGGCTTCTTAGAAGTATTCACAGCCTCCTCTTAGGCTTCGTATAATGATCTCTTCCTTCGGGAATGATAGCCTCCTCTTGGGCTTCGTACAAGGACCCGTCGGCTTCTTAAAAGTTTCCAGCCTCCTCTTGGGCTTCGTACAAATTGTCCCGACGACCTCCTGGAGGTATAGGAACAGAACCTAGTCATCCTCATAGAACAGTCCTTTCATAGAGTCTACTACTGTTTCTCAAAGCATAGTACAAAAGATAAAACCCTAGACACGGACAGTCTAACTTCCTTGAGTCTCAAAGACATTCTCAAGCACCCTTCGTTAAATAGGAAGGAAACCCGCAGACTCAGATAGTCTCAATACCCTTTGGATTTCCCATTTCCTCAAAGAGAAGGAAATATCCCTGATCCTCAAATTAAATCCCTGAGTACAGTGTTGCTCATATAAGAACTGATTTTCTCTTTTAAATCAGTATATTGGATCTGTCACTCAACTAAAACAGTTACAATAACCTCCATCTCGGGCTTCGTACGAGATACCAAAATTCTCCCCAGTGGAGTCAAAATAACCTTTTAGCCTCTCTCTCAGGCTTTGTATGAGACACAAAAGATTCCCTCGTTGAGTCAATCACCCCTTTTTGCCTCCATCTCGGGCCTCGTACGAGATACAAATTCCTTAAGCAAGAGTTGAACTCTTTTAGCCTCCTCTTAGGCTTTGTATAATGATATGCCCCACTGGGTCAAAAACTTTTAGCCTCTCTCTCGGGCTTTGTACGAGACACAAAATAGCCTCCTCTTAGGCTTTGTATAATGATTTTCCTAGCGGAAATTAGCCTCCTCTTAGGCTTTGTATAAGAAAACCACTGGTTGATCCAATCAACCTTTTAGCATCAAAGTTGTGCCTCGTTCACAGTACACAAACATCAACAACTCCTTTCCCTTCATCTAATCGCTGTAAGCGGCAAGCCTCTGGATCATCTAAATCCATGCCACTGTCCCTCTTTTAGCATGAGAAATTCCTAAGGAAAGATGGCATTGCTCTACACTGAGTTAAAGTCTTCTCCTTCAGGTTAAAACCCTTTCTTCGGAAATTATGGCATTGCTCGGATCCGCGTATCCCAGTTAAAGTAATTCTCCTTCTCCCCTCTTTAGAGATGACAAATTCTCTCTAAAGTCGAGGTCTTTTAGCTTCACGTCTTGGGCTTTGAACAAGACACAAATAGACCTTTTAGCTTCACATCTTGGGCTTTGAACAAGATACAAACCACCTTTCGCTTCACATCTTGGGCTTTGAACAAGATACAAACTACCTTTCGCTTCATGTCTTGGGCTTTGAACAAGACACCAAAACAACCATTTCCTCCCATAGAATAGGAGGAACTACGAACGCTCTGATTTCCCTGTTTCGGTAAACGGGAATACGTAGGCATAAGATCGAAAGAAAAGATCTTAGCGAGCGCAATCAACAAAAAACCCAAATCCCATATCTCCATCAATCAAAAGCAGTATTTCAAAAGCACCAGTCCTAACATCCTAATCCATATTCCCCGCCAGAAACCTTTTGCCCAAGCCCCAGGTAAAAAGAAAGAAAACAGTATTGGCGAAAATACGAATAACCAGTACAAAGGCCCCCCCACATTGATAGCATCCGTAACCTAACAGACCGCTGTTTAAACTCAGTATGCAAGCAGGGTTAATTGGAGACATCAATTTCCCTTCCTTATTCAGCTCACAATAGGATAAAAAATGAATCGACCTGTAGTTTAAGCTCAAACCGCAGATAGCGACCAGCGCTTAAGAACCGCGTCCAAAATCGCTCGCTACAGAAAAGTGACGCCCACCGTGGGGCCGTTCACTGACTTTCTTAAAATTTAAGGTGAAAACCTTGGACGAATCTTTTTCATGGCGGTGGCCACCATAGAAAAGTGGCGCCCACCATGGGGCTTTTCAGTTCCTTTCTTTCTACTTCTCTTGTGTGAAAAATTACATAAATGGCGACTCTGCTGGGGAGTCTCCTTTTCTGCCTTAGGGCATCATCCCCGTTTTCCACGGAAAATGGGAACTCTACCAAAGAGAAAGATTGACCTATGCTGGTCCATCTCTTAGGCAGGGAACCACAGATTGGGGCTTCCGCCGGGGAACTCATTTCTGTCAGGAACTTAAGAATCGTAGCTTTATAAGTCTAGGATGATTAGGACAAATATATATACTGCTTTTCCTAATTGCTATACGTGTTTATTTTTCTGCTACTGGGAATGCGTGTGATGCCGCATGTGGTGAGATTGAGTATAGACTTAAGAAAAGCCAACCCTTTCGTAGTGCGGAAGCTATCGGAAATAGCTGTTACGCGATACTACCCTCATTTGAGGCTGGCGATCTATTCTCGGTGAATATCACTTACTCTAAGATTGCACACAACTCGCTGGCGATCCGCTTGTTGTCTGCCTTCCTGGGAGGAGCTGATGATAATGAGTACAGGTACAAAAATCACCCTAGTATAAACCTTTGGGGATGGGTAGAGCCTTGACTTCATGACAACGACCCTTTGACCCCATGTTTTTTCTATGTTTTTGTGTGCTGCATTCATGCATTCATTTAATAAAACATTAAAACATTCAAAAAACTTTCTCTTCTAGTCTCTCTGTTTTTCAAATTAAACTAAAACTGTGATTGTAAATATCAGAGAAAAGGATTACGCTAATGGATTTCGGTAGAAGGAGAACTCTCCAGTATACCTTCAAGGTTCCAAAGCTAGAGGATTTGAGAAAGTTAGCAAGGATGATCGTTAACCCAGAGGCTTTCAGAGCCAAGCACGGTGGTTTGCTACCACTGTTAAGAGTCCATGTGATTAAGGGGATCATGGACGCGCTCATTCAGTTCTACGATCCAGTTTATCACTGTTTCACATTCCCAGATTACCAGCTAGCACCAACGCTGGAGGAGTATTCTCATCTGACTGATTTACATATCACTGATCGAGCTCCATTTTCTGGACTGGAAGAAATTCCAAAGAATTAGACTATTGCAAGAGCAATTCATTTGGACGAGTCTGAGGTCAGGACTCACATGACCACTAAGGGTGGCATCCAAGGTTTGCCAGCCCAGTTCTTGACAAAGAAAGCTCTGTACTTCGCTAGTATAGGGAATGGGACTGCTTTTGAAAGCATCTTTGTCTTGCTCACCTACGGGTTATTTTTGTTTCCTAACATCAATAACTTCGTCGATATCAACGCTATTAAGGTTTTTCTCATTGGAAACCCTGTGCCGACTTTGCTCGCAGATGCGTATCATTCTGTACACTTGGGAAATTTGTACAGTGGAGGGGAGATCACATGCTGTGTACCTCTGCTTTATAAATGGTTTATCTCTCACTTGCCCAAGTCTGCTGCTTTTTGGGATTGCAAGAGTGTCTTACGTTGGTCGCAGAAGATCATGTCCCTCACCAACTCTGATATAGATTGGTGCAACAAGGATTTATGAGGGAATCAGAATCATTGACCGTTGTGGAAACTTCCCCAGCGTACCCCTCATAGGAACTAAAGGAGGAATCAACTATCATCCGATATTAGTTCTTCGTCAATTTGGATACCCGATGAGACACATCCCACTGGGTGTTCATCTGGAAGGTCTTTTCTTCAAAGAAGGAGAAAACGACAGAGCACTAAAGATGGAAATAGTGCAAGCTTGGAAGCATGTTCATAAGAAAGGACGAGAGTCTCTGGGAAAACCGGACTGTGTCTCGGTGGAGCCTTATCTCCATTGGGTACAAACTAGAGCTCTCAAGCTAAAGATGCCTTATCCTCGTTACGGAATTCTTCCGCCGAGGGAAATTGTCATGTACTTCATGACGGAAACTGAAAGGCTTCAGGTTACTCTCAACAAAGTTCAAAAGGAAAGAAGATCTTGGAAGAACAAGTACCGCACCCTCGACGTAGAGTGTATCCAAATACAGCAATTACTGAAAGAGAAAGATGCTCTGATTGAAATTTTGGAGCAGCATGCTATGGAGAATCAAGATGACCAAAGGAATTTGCTCACTCCTTTCACTTGGCAAAGGAATGACAACCCGACAACGGCCCAAGCGCCCCGGTCAAAGAAAAGGAAGATACCAGAATCAGCACCCGGTTTCTCTTCAGAGAGGACTCGGGACCCATTAGTTTAGGTTTCTGTTTCTGCACTTTGTAATCTACTGTATTTCCATTTCTGTAATCCTTTGGAATTCAATAAAAAGGGGTTTCTCCACTGTTTGATATTTGCAATCTAATTGTCGAAGTTTATTTTGATTAAACCAAAAAACAATTAATATAATCATTGCATTCATCATTCTCACATCGCATATTCTTCTTCCCTACGAATCTCACATTTGTGTCTCGATTCTAGAGTCAAACTGTCTCATTCGTATAATACTCGGGCCAATCGTCAGAAAAAGATGGATGATCTTGAGGAAGAAAATAGAGAGTTTAAAGAAGAGATCGACGCTCTGAGAGAGGATATGAGAAAGCTTCGTAAAGACATGCAAGCCATGGCAGAAGCTCAGCTACAAAGAACTGTGATCTCAGAGATCACCTCAACGCCCATCATAGAAAAGTATGATCCTAGGTATCAGATGCCGAAAGATCGTCCTTGGGGCATGCCTGTTAACTATATCCCGAAAGGATATGTTCCGCCGATCACTGAAGATCAGGGAATCGCAACAGAAGCCGCTGGGCCTGAAGGTTACAAACTTCGGGAAAGCGAAGATGCCAGGGGCATACTGAAGACTCCTGAAGGTTACAAACTTCGGGAGACGCCAAGACTTACTGCCGTAGTCACGGTACCACCCCCTGTGGTGCACACTGTCCCGGAAGGACAGATTCCACAGACACCTTCTGGTAAGAAGGAAACTATGTTTGACAGAATGGATGAATTCCAGGAGCAGTTCCTGGAAATGCAGAAAGAGCTGCAAGCCATTCGCGGTCAGGATCTATTTGGAAAGGACGCCGCAGACCTCTGCTTGGTCCCAAATGTGAAAGTCCCGCACAAGTTCCAAGTGCCCGACTTTGAAAAATACAAGGGTAACTCTTGCCCTCAGAGCCATCTGGTGATGTACGCTCGGCGGATGTCAGCCCAGACGGAGAATCAGGACCTACTGATTCACTACTTTCAGGATAGTTTAACTGGTGCCGCACTCAAATGGTACATGGGTTTAAACCGTACTACGATCAGTACATTCAGAGATCTTGGTACTGCCTTCGTCCAACAATACAAGTACAATTTGGACATGGCACCCGACAGAGATCAACTCAGATCAATGTCGCAAAAGGAAAAGGAAACCTTTAAGGAGTATGCTCAAAGGTGGCATGAAATTGCCGCTCAAATTTGTCCACCTCTTGAGGAAAAAGAGATGACAAAAATCTTCTTAAAGACCTTAAGCTCATTTTACTATGACCGAATGGTTGCCAGTGCGCCCAGTGATTTCACCGAAATGGTCGGCATGGGTGTACGTCTTGAGGAAGCCGTCCGAGAAGGACGTTTGGTAAAAGACACTGGATCAACGAGCGGTACTAAAAAATACGGTAGTGCTCTCCCTAAGAAAAAAGAGCAAGATATTGGGAATATCTCTCTCGGAAAGCAAAGGCGACGTTATCAGCCAGTAGCAGCTGTTACTCCTGCTATCGGCCCCGTGCCTGTTCCTATGTATCAACCTCAGGTTGCGCAGAGCCAACCTGACCAACAAAGGACACAACAGCCTCTTCAGCAGGCTCGTCCTCCATATAACAACAACCGTACAACACGGCCATCAGGATTTGATCCTATACCCGTAACGTACGCAGAGCTGTTTTCGTTACTGCTAGCCAAGGGGTACATCCAGACTAAGTCTCTCCTTTCAGTTCCGAAAAATCCGCCTTTCTGGTTTAAGGTGGATCAAACATGCCCTTATCATCAAGAAGGTTCAGGGCATAACATTGAGACTTGCCTCAATTTCAAATTCGACGTGCAAAAGCTTGTTAGGAGCTGGCTCTTATCTTTCAAAGATACGAATCCCAATGTTCTCACGAACCCGCTGCCTCAACACGAGAAAGCTGCAGTCAATCTGATTGAGAAAGAGACTAACAATGTCTATCAAATTCACGATGTACTCTTATTAAGGACCAATCTGGTCAAGATGCACTGTAGACAGAGTGGATATGGCCATGTGCCACCTCATAATTATCACCAGTGTGATATCTGCTCTAAAGATAACCAAGGATGTTTGGTAGTGCAATCAGCTCTACAGGAACAGATGAATCTTGGATGGATCCAGGAGCACCGAGTTCGGGGAGTTAACATGGTCTCTACGAATTCTAATGTCATTCAAAACCACGACATCCGTGCGATGAATGTCAACTTGGTGGCGATGCACTTAAGGCAAAGCCAGTATCATAATCTGCCGCGGTACGATTACAGTTCCTGTCTGATTTGCTCGGTAAACAAACAGGGATGCTCTTTCATACAAGAGGCCCTCCAGCGTCAGATGGATCTTGGATGGATCCAAGACTACCATGATAGGAACTCCTATCAAATCAACATGGTTCAGATCTTCGACATCTGCGTAATGGATACCAACCTGGTAGAGTTACATGCTGAGCAGGTCCGACTTGGATTCTTAATATCACATGACTATCAAAATTGTAAAGCGGGTTGCGAAAACGATCGAGGTTGTACCCTTGTCCAGGAGGCACTTCAGCACTTGTTAAATCACTGGTGGATGCCAATCTATATGGACGAAGATACTCAGCAGATTAGTATCAATAACAGGAATCCTACTCGTCGTCAAAGTCAGGATGTCCGATCAATGGAAGTTAACCTAGTGAGGTTACATTGTATTCAAAGTGGGCATGGCCAGGTGCCACCACACAACTATGACAGTTGTAGCGTCTGTTCGGAAAGTAACCAAGGGTGTTACCTTGTGAGAGCAGCTCTTCAGGGTCAGATCGATCATGGAGAAATTCATCCATATCCAGGTTCAGGACCCATCATTTGGTCGCCGAACTACCTTGCCGAGCAAGTTGAGGATGTTGTCACGATCTCTGGTCATCACCAGATCAGGGATGTTTTTGCCATCATCCCTCTACTTGACGAATCTAAAGTTCCCAACCAGGAACGGATCGAGGTTACTAATGATGGTCAGAAAAATCAGAAGGTTCCCATAGTCATCTATCTACCGGGACCACTACCGTATGAATCAGCTAAGGCAATCCCTTACAAATACGGTGCAACAATAATCGAAAATGGAAAGGAAATTCCATTACCCTCCGTCGTGAATATTGCAGACATCAGTCGTGTAACACGGAGCGGTCGAATCTTCAACCGAGGGGTTGGGGAATCCAACAAAGAAAAGGAACTTCAGGCGGAAATTCCTGATCCACCAGTCGGTCAATCTAGTAATCCCGACTTTTCAAAAGACAAAGATGAGATGCTAAAGCTCATCCAAAGGAGTGAATACAACATTGTTGATCAACTGTTACAGACTCCTTCAAAGATCTCAGTATTATCACTGTTACTCAGTTCAGAAGCACACAGAGAGGCTCTACAGAAAGTCTTGGAGCAAGCCTTTGTGGAACAGGATGTAACAATCAGACAATTTGATAGCATTGTCTCTAACATCACTTCCTGCAATAATTTGGGATTTAGTGATGAGGAATTACCTGAAGAGGGTCGTCGTCATAACATGGCGCTCAACATTACAATTAACTGCCAGGGCGATGCTTTAGCCAACGTACTGGTAGACACAGGGTCATCCCTGAATGTTATACCGAAGTCCACTTTGATGCAATTATCATTCAAGGGCCCTCCGATGAGAGTCAGTGAGGTCGTCGTCAAAGCATTCGACGGATCAGAAAAACAGTTATCGGCGAAGTTGATCTTCCCATAACTATTGGTCCTCACACTTTCCAAATCACTTTCCAGGTCATGGACATCCGGGCAACATACAGTTGTTTATTAGGAAGACCTTGGATACATCAGGCTGGAGCGGTTACTTCGACCCTCTACCAAAAGCTAAAGTTTGTCCAGAACGATCAACTTGTCACGGTTTGTGGGGAACAAGCCTTTCTTGTGAGTAACCTATCATCATCTACTTGTGTGGAACCCGAGGAGGTTATTGGAACTCAGTTCCAAGCACTATCGGTGAGCAAGAACGATCAATTCAAAGAAGGAACTTCAATTTCTTCATACAAAGATGCTATCAAAGTGGTCGAGAGTACCGATACAAAAGGATGGGGACGGCTTGTCATTCCTATTGACAATAAAATAAAGAAGGGTCTTGGTTTTTCTGCAACCTGTACCCAGACAGCCGCCAACGATGAAAGTCTTCATCCCCTTCAAAACTTCTTCCACAGTGGAGGTTTTCTTCACCCAGTGTCTCAGACAGTTCATGCTATCAATGAGGAAGATCCCTCTGACACGGATGAAGAATGGAAGTCCTACCTTAACAAGGACGACTATATGTCATAGGAAGAGGTGCCTATGCCTTTTTGCTTTCCTACAGAAAGTCCGAGATTTATACCAAGATCAGTTGTCGAAATGATCTACGGAGATTGTGATCCGGAAGGATACCGTGCTCCGCCAAATTCATTAGAGGAGGACACTCTGATGAAAGACAATTTTGACTACAACTACTATGGCCCAATGGATGGTCTGCCAATGTGGCAACCTTATCCAGGAAACTTGGGGCAAGAAAGTCAGCCGAGTAATGAAACTCAGCTGAGCGTCATTGAACAGAATACCTGTGTCCCCACCATGTCATGGGATCAACACTCAGGTCATTCGGAAATTACTCAACATGAAGATGAATTCGCAACGTTTGCAGGACTTGAATTCATCAACTATGCTTTTCCCGAGGTCAACGTCATCGAGAGAGATGACTCCTCCAGTTCCAAAGAAGTTTGGGATACTCTAGGACAACCAAGTGGAAAATACGACTTTATGGTCAAGTACACTGCTCCCGAAAGCTCTCGTATCAGGCTCGAAGATATCCAGTCCACTGGATGGGGAGATACAGCTGAGAGCACCAATGCTATGCAAAATGCAACAGAGGAATCCTCCTACAATAATTCTGCCTGGGAGACAGATTCCAACGATCCTGCTCCACCAGAAATCAGCGTCATTTCTGAAGACAAATCAAGGAAGGTGCCAGACTTTGTGATTCACCGAGGAGTTCGCCGCCAATGGGTTGCTGTCGAGGTTCCGAAGGTCGTTCATCAGTCAAAGTAATTGCCATCTTTAACCTTTCACCCTGCCCAGGTGAAACGGATGTTTTGATAGGGCTCGCTTTCTGTAAATTTCCCTCTTCGCTTTGCCCAAAGCGACAGAGTTTTGTTTTATAGGGCTGTAGTTTCAAGATTCGACTTGTTCATTAATAAAATAACGTCGTTATGTAATTTCCGCATTATTTGTTGTTTTCTCTTTTTGCTTTTTCAGAAAATGGTAATCCTAAAAAAAACAATTCAATAATAAAAACAAGCAGTAAAATAAAAACACTGCACACACTTGCATTTTCTCTATCTCTTCTAAACACGAATCATCACGTCATGCAGATTGCTTGTTTTATACCCCGTTGAAACATACGATCCAATGCCTTCTTCCAACTTTGAGTTCCCGGTATTCGGGGCTGAAGAAGAAAATGACAACGAAATTCCAGAAGAGATCTCCCGATTACTCAGACAAGAGGAAAGGTCCATTGAACCTCACAAAGAGCCGTTGGAAACGGTAAACTTGGGTTCAGAAAAAGAGAGAAAAGAAATCAGGATCGGAGCATTGCTCAGTCCAACTGCCAGAGAGGGTTTGATAAAGCTTCTCAAAGAATTCCCCGATGTGTTCGCTTGGTCCTATCAGGATATGCCAGGGTTGGATACCAGCATCGTGGAACATCACTTACCGCTAAGATCGGAATGTCCGCCAGTAAAGTAAAGGTTGAGACGTACTCACCCGGACATGGCCATCAAGATCAAAGAGGAGGTACAGAAACAGATCGACGCGGGTTTCCTCGCTACATCTGAATATCCTCAATGGTTAGCCAACATCGTACCCGTTTCCAAAAAGGACGGAAGGGTCAGAATGTGTGTTGATTACAGAGATCTGAACAAGGCAAGTCCAAAGGACGACTTTCCTTTACCACACATTGACATGCTGGTTGACAGCACAGCAAAGTTCAAAGTTTTCTCCTTCATGGATGGATTCTCGGGCTATAACCAGATCAAAATGGCGCCGAAAGACATGGAGAAAACTTCGTTCATTACCCCATGGGGTACCTTTTGCTACAAGGTAATGCCGTTCGGTTTAAAGAATGCCGGGGCAACCTATCAAAGGGCTATGACTACTCTGTTTCATGACATGATACACAAAGAAATCGAGGTATATGTCGATGATTTGATTGCAAAATCAAGAACAGAGGATGAGCACGTTGAACATCTGTCAAAATTGTTCGAACGTCTAAGAAAATTCAAGCTCCGCTTGAATCCAAACAAGTGCACCTTCGGTGTCCGTTCGGGGAAATTACTAGGCTTCATCGTCAGCCAGAAAGGAATTGAAGTTGATCCTGACAAGGTCAAGGCCATTCAAGAAATGCCTTCTCCGAAAACTGAAAAACAAGTCAGAGGATTCCTGGGACGTTTGAACTATATCTCCAGATTCATATTCCTCATGACCGCGACGTGTGCGCCGATTTTCAGATTACTCAAAAAGAACCAGGATTACGTTTGGTCAGAAGATTGCCAAACTGCCTTCGACAGTATTAAGGAATATCTGTTGAATCCTCCGATTCTATCACCTCCAGTGGAAGGAAGACCACTAATCATTTACCTCACAGTCCTAGAGGACTCAATGGGATGTGTACTTGGCCAACAAGACGAAACTAAAAGGAAAGAGTTTGCCATTTACTATCTAAGCAAGAAATTCACCGACTGCGAGACTCAGTACACGATGCTTGAGAAAACTTGTTGCGCTTTGGCTTGGGCAGCCAAACGTCTTCGCCAGTACATGATTCGTCATACTACTTGGTTGGTCTCCGAAATGGATCCAATCAAGTACGTTTTCGAAAAACCTGCTCTCACGGGAAGGATTGCCCGTTGGCAGATGTTACTATCAGAATATGACATAGAGTACCATGCTCAGAAAGCCGTTAAAGGAAGTATTTTAGCCGATCATTTGGCTCATCAACCGATTGACGATCAAGAATCAATCGGGTTTGACTTCCCAGACGAAGATGTCATGTATCTAAAGATGAAAGACTGCGATGAACCGCTACTCAGTGAAGGGCCAAAACCGGGTTCCCAGTGGGGACTTATCTTTGACGGAGCAGTCAATCATTATGGAAACGGAATTGGGGCAATCATTGTTACCCCTCAGGGTTCCCACATTCCATTCACTGCCAGACTTACGTTCAAATGTACGAACAACGAGGCCGAATACGAAGCATGTATTATGGGTCTCGAAGAAGCGATTGATTTAAGGATCAAAAACTTGGACGTATACGGCAATTCAGCCCTGGTTATTAACCAGATAAAAGGAGATTGGAACACATACCAATCGGGATTGATTCCTTACAAAGACTATGCAAGAAGGTTGTTACCCTTCTTCAACAGAGTCGACTTTCATCACATCCCTCGTGATGAGAATCACATGGCTGATGCATTAGCCACTCTCTCTTCCATGATTAGTGTAGGTCGATGGAATGACATACCTAAGATCGACATCATGCGCCTTGAACGGCCCGCTTACATCTTCACGATTGAAGCAGTCATAGACGACAGACCTTGGTATCACGATATCAAATGCTTCCTTCAGAAACAAGAGTACCCATCTAGGGCACTCAGAAAAGACAGGAAAACCCTCAGAAGATTAGCTGGAAACTTCTTCCTGAGCGGTGACACTCTTTATAAGAGAAATTTTGACATGGTCTTGCTCTGATGCGTAGATAGACCAGAAGCAGACGTGCTCATGAAAGAAATTCATGAAGGATCCTTTGGCACTCATGCCAACGGACACACAATGGCGAGAAAAATTCTCAGGGCCGGGTACTATTGGTTGACCATGTAATCCGACTGCTACAAGTACATGAGGAGGTGTCACAAGTGTCAGATATACTCCGACAAAATTCATGTACCGCCATCACATCTCAAAGTTCTTTCTTCCTCATGGCCTTTTTCCATATGGGGAATCGACATGATTGGCATGATTGAGCCCAAGGCTTCAAACGGACATCGGTTCATCCTGGTGGCCATTGACTATTTCACCAAGTGGGTCGAAGTAGCGTCATTCGCCAATGTAACCCGACAAGTGGTGGTCCGATTTATCAAAAATAATATCATCTGCCGTTATGGTGTTCCAAGCGAGATCATTACTGATAATGGATCTAACTTGAACAATAAGATGATGAAAGAGTTGTGTGCAGAGTTCAAGATCGAACACCATAACTCATCTCCCTACCGACCCAAGATGAACGGAGCGGTAGAAGCGGCTAACAAGAATATCAAGAAGATTGTTTAAAAGATGGTTGTAACCTATAAAGATTGGCACGAAATGCTACCCTTTGCTCTTCATGGTTATCGCACATTTGTCCGTACTTCAACAGGGGCAACCCCTTTCTCTCTAGTATATGGCATGGAGGCAGTGCTTCCCATAGAAGTAGAGATCCCATCAATCTGAGTATTGATGGAAGCTAAGCTCACAGAAGCTGAATGGTGTCAAATTCGACATGACGAACTGAACCTGATCGAAGAAAAGAGAATCACGGCACTATGCCATGGTCAGTTGTATCAACAAAGAATGAAGAGGGCGTTCGACAAAAAGGTCCGACCTCGTGTTTTCAGAAAAGGAGACCTCGTGCTCAAGAAGATACAGTCATTTCTCACTGACTCTCGGGGCAAATGGACCCCAAATTATGATGGCCCCTGTGTGGTCACGAAAGCTTTCTCAGGCGGCGCCTTGAGACTTGCAACCATGGACGGAGAGGAATTTGCCTACCTCACGAATGTTGATGTAGTCAAGAAATACTTCGCCTAAACTAAAAAAAAAAACGTCTCGGTGGATTGAAAACCCGAAAGGGCGGTCCAGGCAAAAGTTAGAGACATGAAAAAAAAAAGAATCATCCCGATGGATTGGAAATCTCATAGTACAATCCAGGCAAAAATTAGGGATAATGGCAAGTAACTATGTTCAACAGAGGCAAGTCCCTCAGCAGCAGTTACATCATCTATCAGAGGAAATCTCCAGTCAAAGGTCATCTTCGACAGAAGCTCAGGATGCCCCGAATTCAAAGTTGGTAGAAGGATAGTGGTCGTTATGTTTCAACGTAGCCCTTTTCCCTGTAAATTACCATTTTCTAACTTTGTATATACTCTTTGGAATCACGCGTTTGGCTGATCTCCATCTTATCAATAAAATTTGAGCCCTTGTGCTTTTGTTTGTAATTCTTTGCTTGTTTTAGCTTTACAGAACGACGTTGTTTAAACTTAATCAACGATTCTTGAAATAAAACAAAAATGAATTTACTTGTTAAAACTTTTTCTGCTTTTAAAATAAAGATGGTAATTTCTTTTGACTGTTGAACATCAGAAGAACATCGATCGCTTCTCCCGAAGTAAGTGAACTTCAAAGTGCAGAATCAAAGTACTCCTTCTAAGCCAGTATGCCTGAATAAAGGGATCAACTGTGTCAGAGACCTTGTTTCGTCTGACATCCTCGGCCGAGTTCTCATCTCCTAAGACCGATCAACATAGCTCCCAACGGGACTATCTCTCCTAAGCAAGGTGGAATTGCTATTTGAATCAACGGTACTTCTTCGCCCCGCGATGGCCGAGTATCCAATTGTGTTCATCTGTATGTCGCGTCTGTTTTGTCAGCACATACATACATACATCATGCATTTTTTATTTGCATTCACATTTCATATTGCATCATTATCACTCTAGCCGGTCTTGTCCCCTAGTGATAAACAGTTTTCTCAATCGAGTTTGTCAGTTCTTTCCTCGTCAGGAAGTGTTGCGTCTGCACAATCTCGCCACCAGTGTATCTTTAGATCAGAGTCGGCACTTGGCCACTTTGATAACTTGAACCTCTGAAAGATCAGAGAACCTTCAACAGATGTCACTCTTCGCCATTGAAGGTGATATCCTCGATTTCCCAGATTAAGGAAAATCCACAGAGAAAGCCTCGTGATCAGAGATTCGGCAGCGTGCCAGTTTTTCTCCGAAAGGACCGCTGATGAAAAGGTCATCGGCCCCTCAAAATTGGACCCCATCATATGGCATTTCTCCGGGAAGATCCCGAGAAAAGTATGATGTAACCCCAAACGAAAACAGTCTCTCAAGAGACTCGCTTTCCCCAGTAGAATCGACAAATGGCGTCTCCAACAGAGAAGTTTGTGCAACTCTACAACTCAGACTAATGGGTTCCCCAGCAAGTCTGACATCAAAACTTTTTCCACTCAAATGGCATCTCCCCAGGAAAATTCGGCGAGAAGTTTGAGGAAAGCCGCTATGAATAGCGTCCCTTGTCAAGAAAGTTTATTGACAAAAGAAACTTAGACCAGTTCTTGGTAGGAAACCAGGATCGAGGGGAAGTTTAAATCAGAAACCGAGACCAATTCCTTGGTAAGAAACCAGGATCGAGGGGAAGTTTAAATCAGAAACTAAGACCAGTTCTTGGTAGGAAACCAGGATCGAGGGGAAGTTTAAATCAGAAACTAAGACCAGTTCCTTGGTAGGAAACCAGGATCGAGGGGAAGTTTAAATCAGAAACTAAGACCAGTTCCTTGGTAGGAAACCAGGATCGAGGGGAAGTTTATTTCAAAAGAGACTGAGACCAGTTCTTGGTAGGAAACCAGGATCGAGGGGAAGTTTACCTTTTCTAAGCATCATTGCTTAGCTAAAGAAGATGAATGCGTAAGCTACCATTCATAACCACCATCAAAATTTCGGATATTCCGATATTTAATCCTCTTGCACCCCGAATGCTCGAATACCTTCGTCATTCATACCTTCGGGTCCAAGAAGATTAAATAGAGGCATATGTAATAACCCAAATTTTGACCACTTAGATTTCCCATCATTGTGAAAATCATCATCACAATGTGGATGAACCATCATGCTTCATCAGTCTCCCCAAAGATGGGTGAGCATCCAATACAAGCAAAATTAGGGTTTCAAGCCCTCTCTGAGTGCTTAGACAAAGGTTCAATCAAGAAATGACATGATCTTCAACTTATCTAATCTCTCAAACATCCACAATGGATCAAAAGGACTCCCACTTCAAGGATTAAGCACAAGGCTGCTCCCTTCTAGGTGGATCAAGTCTCAAGATCGACAGTGTCACCAAATTAGGGTTTTGGTCGACCAGGGCCTCCATATGGAAATTTTCATCCGGGCACAAGGCAATGATCCAAAACATAACCTAATATACTTCATGGAACCTCATGAACCCATGCATCAAGTCAATTTTGCCTCAGGGGATGCATTCATCAAAAATCAGGAATTAGGGTTTCTTGACCTAATTCACCCCTAAGTTGACTTTTGGGACAAACCATGAGCCAAGACCTCAAGAGATGATTTGAGGGTCTCTAATACACCATATTGATCCATTTGGAATAATGGATTGATCCAAGAAGCTTGAGCAACAAGTTTCATTTTCATCTGCACCACAATTAGGGTTTTAAGGGAAAAGTCAACTGTAACTTTGACTTTTGACCAGGACATGCTCCCAAACCCTAATACATGATTGAATATACCCTATGACACCCATGGAACATGTCCATCAAGTTTGATTTAGGTCAAGGACATGATTTCCTGAAGAATTGCACAGTTTGGAATTCATCTGATAAAAAGTCAATTGTGCACAAAAGTCAACTTTGACTTTTTGAGATTTTCACCAAAATGGATTTTTAACCCTAAAATGATGTTAATGTATGATTTGAATCATCATTCATCAAGAAAAATCAAGAAAAGTGAGATAACTTGTAAAAGGGGTAACCATAAAACTTAGAAATTTTTCTAAGTTAAAAATAAAGTGGCAAAGGTACCAACTTTGGAGGACCATAACTCCTAAACCACAAGGCCATTTTTTCTCATCCAAAGATGGATTTGTAGCCCTCATTATCACCTACAAAAACTTCAACTACAAGTCATTCCAATTCATTAAGGATTTTGAGTTATGGAATGATCAAAGTGGCTGAAAAGTGAAAAAGTCACTTTTTCCAACACTTAGTGAAATTTTCACTAAGTCAGAATTCTGCTTCACTTTTTGCCAAATGTAGGGGGATTTTTCACTTGGAATCAAAAGAGATCAAAACCAAACTTGTTCAAACAGTGGTTGTATCATGTAAGAGCTTTCCAAAATGGCCAAGAACATTGCCAAATTCAACCTACATCATGAGATACAACATTGCCAAGTTGCCTTGCTGAAATCTGTCAAAGCAAGGAAGAATTTGCATTTTGGCTCGATTTGCCAAAATCAGCCAATTGCAATTGCTCCAATCCACTTGGACACCTCAGAGGATTGAATCCAAAGGGGACAATCACTGAGCCAAGCCTCCAAGGTCCAAGGAACAAAGAATAGCATGTTGAACCTAGAATGGCCAAAATAGGGACAAGACTTCAAATTTGGAATGAGGCATTCAATGGAACCATCAAGGTGGCATGGACTGAGCCATTCTCATATGAAATCAGTCAAGACTTATCCAAGACCAAGGGGACCAAAGCTCTGTGCCCTAACCTCTAGTCAATGGCTAGAGGAGACTTTCATTTCCATTGGCCAACATTGAGGAAACCTACTTACCAGCTGCCATGCACTATTCCTTGCAAAACAAACTTGCTCTACTATAAATAGAGCTCAATTGTGGTCAGTTTAAGTACACCAAAGCCATCTAACAGATGCTTTCCTCAAAATCTCTTTCTCTTGGCAAAAATGCCTTTCTTAGCAAGGTAGCTATCAGGTTTTGAGTTTGAGAGCAATTCTGCGCAAACCAATCACTCACACACCTCACATACATCACATATGAGCTGATCAAACACTCACATAACTTCTGAAACATCAAAATCTCAAAATCACTTGCCATCCACACAAGTGTGAAGTGAAGTTGCAGCTGAGATGCCATAAACTGATCCAGTCCATTTCAATTCAATCCAAGTGTTCAAACACACTCCATATGGTGTAGGGAAGCTGTCCAGATCATCACAACTCATCTGTAACACCTCTAAATCAAAAATCACTTTGAACTTGCTGTCACGACTTGGAGGTAAGCCTAAACTTGGTCATCTCTCAATCTATGCATATTTCCTCGCACAATAATTTGGCCATATGTTCATAATCATGCATGGAATGTTTTCCCTCAATTAATTGCATTGTTTGAATCGTGTATCAAAAATCCTAGCCTTCATGCAGAAATTAGGGTTCTTGAGGTTTCTTCGTGATTTCTTGTTGTATGTTTAATTTAAATGAAATTAAAGTACATAGACATGATCGTGAGGTTGAGACGAGCATAATGATATGTGGATTGCATGTTATAATTACATATTCAGTGAGATTGGATGGAAAATGAAAATCTGGGCAAACTGAAAAACGCGCGTGTTCTTGGTGTTGTTCTTGGCGCCATTTTCATAAATTTGAATATTTGAATTTTGTGATTTTGATTAATTGATTCAAAAATTAATTTCTCTCTGAGTTTTAATGATTTTGAGTTGATTCTTTTTTTAATAATTCACAAAAATGTTAAAATATTTTATTTTATCAAAAAATCCCAAAAATATTATTTATTTCATATAATTGATATTTTTGTAAAGAATTAATATTTTGATTGTTTTTGGCATTTTAAATATTTTTTCTACATTGATTTTGCAACTTTTAATGCTTTCTAATTATTTTGTAGGTCAATACTTAATTTTTGAAGCATTAATCCAAGATCACAATTTGTTTTTCACATGTTAAACAATTTTTGATCATTTTAATTGAATTTTTATTCAATTAAATACATTTTGAAAACAAATTAGGGTTTTGGATTAATTCAACCCTCATAAATCATTTTCAAAACACTTTGGGCCTCTATTAGAGTGTAAGACCCAATCCTTTTTTTGACCAAATCATCTTTGGGCCTCACTTATTGTATAAGTCCCGATACCGTCAAAAAACAAACGGCGCGACCGTTGCCTTTTCAAAAATCACCTGGGCCTACCCTCGAGTAGTAAGACCCATTTATTCATCTCAAAACTTTTTTGGGCCTCTTGAGAGAGTGTAAGACCCATCCCCCCTTGTACAAAAACTTTTTGGGCCTCACTCATTGTATAAGTCCCTCTGTACAAGTAAACGGCGCGATCGTCACCCGTTTAAAAATAAAAATCATCTGGGCCTACCCTCGTGTTATAAGCCCCACTCTTTTTTCTTTAAACCTTTTTGGGCCTCTTGAGAGAGTGTAAGACCCATCCCTTTGTACAGAAAACCTTTTGGGGCCCTAGTCACTTGTATAAGTCCCTCTGTACAAATTCAAACAGTGCGCTCACTGATAAAACCCTGGGCCCCTCCTTGAGCTGTAAGCCCCAGATCTTTCTTTTTCAAAGCACTTTCTCCTTTGATTTTGAATATACTGTTGTTTTTAATCTTTCTTTGTTGAACAACTAACCAAACAGCATGGAAGCACTACAACCGAGTAAGTGGTTATCGCTTTCATTTACTGCTTTCATATATATAAACTGTATCGTGGGGCTGCTCACTGTAAGTCTCCTTTCATAAACTCATATCTACTGTGTAATAATAGTATAGATATTTCGAGTTTCCCCAGCAACTACGTCTAGAACTAGGTGACACCGTTTCATTTATTCGTAGAAATAGACGCCTAGATCCCCAATAGGAGCACCAGATACAGTCTTCTCTTCGGCTGTCCTCCTTAGGAATCGTCAAGAAACTCTACTCCCCAAGATGAATGTATTCTCCGTGAATGGCATCTTTGAGTTTCTTCCCAATTCTCGAACTTTCCTGACTTGATCTATTCCTTGTGGATAGCTTGCCTTGAATGTCTCGGGGTTTGGGTACCCACTACGGTCATAATCTTGGACCTTAACTAAGGAACCCTCTTTAAAAGCTAAAAGTCGCTGGATAGTAAACCTCGCACGTTTACCAGTGGTTTTCATCTTTAAAAGAGTTATCTCTCCTAATGGAAAGGAGATGATAGACCCACGGGCTTCTTACAAGCATCGGCCTCCTCTTGGGCATTATTCAAGGACCCTACGGCTTCTTAGAAGTATTCACAGCCTCCTCTTAGGCTTCGTATAATGATCTCTTCCTTCGGGAATGATAGCCTCCTCTTGGGCTTCGTACAAGGACCCGTCGGCTTCTTAAAAGTTTCCAGCCTCCTCTTGGGCTTCGTACAAATTATCCCGACGACCTCCTGGAGGTATAGGAACAGAACCTAGTCATCCTCATAGAACAATCCTTTCATAGAGTCTACTACTGTTTCTCAAAGCATAGTACAAAAGATTAAACCCTAGACACGGACAGTCTAACTTCCTTGAGTCTCAAAGACATTCTCAAGCACCCTTCGTTAAATAGGAAGGAAACCCGCAGACTCAGATAGTCTCAATACCCTTTGGATTTCCCGTTTCCTCAAAGAGAAGGAAATATCCCTGATCCTCAAATTAAATCCCTGAGTACAGTGTTGCTCATATAAGAACTGATTTTCTCTTTTAAATCAGTATATTGGATCTGTCACTCAACTAAAACAGTTACAATAGCCTCCATCTCGGGCTTGGTACGAGATACCAAAATTCTCCCCAGTGGAGTCAAAATAACCTTTTAGCCTCTCTCTCAGGCTTTGTATGAGACACAAAAGATTCCCACGTTGAGTCAATCACCCCTTTTTACCTCCATCTCGGGCCTCGTACGAGATACAAATTCCTTAAGCAAGAGTTGAACTCTTTTAGCCTCCTCTTAGGCTTTGTATAACGATATGCCCCACTGGGTCAAAAACTTTTAGCCTCTCTCTCGGGCTTTGTACGAGACACAAAATAGCCTCCTCTTAGGCTTTGTATAATGATTTTCCTAGCGGAAATTAGCCTCCTCTTAGGCTTTGTATAAGAAAACCACTGGTTGATCCAATCAACCTTTTAGCATTAAAGTTGTGCCTCGTTCACAGTACACAAACATCAACAACTCCTTTCCCTTCATCTAATCGCTGTAAGCGGCAAGCCTCTGGATCATCTACATCCATGCCACTGTCCCTCTTTTAGCATGAGAAATTCCTAAGGAAAGATGGCATTGCTCTACACTGAGTTAAAGTCTTCTCCTTCTGGTTAAAACCCTTTCTTCAGAAATTATGGCATTGCTCGGATCCGCGTATCCCAGTTAAAGTAATTCTCCTTCTCCCCTCTTTAGAGATGACAAATTCTCTCTAAAGTCGAGGTCTTTTAGCTTCACGTCTTGGGCTTTGAACAAGACACAAATAGACCTTTTAGCTTCACATCTTGGGCTTTGAACAAGATACAAACCACCTTTCGCTTCACATCTTGGGCTTTGAACAAGATACAAACTACCTTTGGCTTCATGTCTTGGGCTTTGAACAAGACACCAAAACAACCATTTCCTCCCATAGAATAGGAGGAACTACGAACGCTCTGATTTCCCTGTTTCGGTAAACGGGAATACATAGGCATAAGATCGAAAGAAAAGATCTTAGCGAGCGCAATCAACAAAAAACCCAAATCCCATATCTCCATCAATCAAAAGCAGTATTTCAAAAGCACCAGTCCTAACATCTTAATCCTTATTCCCCGCCAGAAACCTTTTGCCCAAGCCCCAGGTAAAAAGAAAGAAAACAGTATTGGCGAAAATACGAATAACCAGTACAAAGGCCCCCCCCCCCCACATTGATAGCATCCGTAACCTAACAGACCGCTGTTTAAACTCAGTATGCAAGCAGGGTTAATTGGAGACATCTATTTCCCTTCCTTATTCAGCTCACAATAGGATAAAAAATGAATCGACCTGTAGTTTAAGCTCAAACCGCAGAGAGCGACCAGCGCTTAAGAACCGCGTCCAAAATCGCTCGCTACACAAACATAGTTTCCTTAAGTCAAGAATGATGATAATGTGTGATTTGGATCATGATCAATCAAGAGAAATCAAGAAATATGAGGTAACTTGTAAAAAGGGAAACATTGAAGAATTTGAAATTTTTCTAAGTTATGAAAGTTCATGATTTTTGTCCAACTTGCCAAGGTCATAACTTCTAATTCAAGTAACCATTTTCTTTGCTCCAAAGACCAAACTGAAGAGCTTATTACATACTACAACTTTGTCCTTAAGGATGATTTCCCAAAAATGCATAGATTGAGAGATATAAAGCCATGAAGTTGGAGGTTCAATACTTTTTGAACTTAAACACTTGGAAATTTTTCAAGCAGAATCTGTCTTGTGTTGGAACCAACTTTAAGGCCATTTTTTTCCATGATCCACATTGATTCAAGACAATCTTTGAACATCAAACTTGAAGTATGTTATCTCAGCTTTCCAAAATGTCCAAGAACATTCATTTACCTTACTTGAGCAAGAAGTTATGAATTTCACAATAGGCCTTATTGCAACTGAATTCTCAAGGGCAGATTTGTTGATACACGAATTGGATAACCTTGCTAGCTTCATTTCTTCACAAGATCAACAACAAAATCATCATACACCATGTGCTCTGCAAGATCACAATAGAATTTTCAAAGTTCTATCCCTTGGCATGTGATAAAAATCATTCAAAAGCTAGGAACTTAAGTTTTGTCCTCTAACATTAAAGTGCAATAGTGAACTTGCCAAAAACCACTCCAATCTGTCAAGAATTGATCAAAACACCAAGGGATGAGATGCAATCTAAGCAATTCAATCTCCAAAATATCAGATTCTAGCCATGTGAGGAATAGGCTATGTGTATCTTGGCATCCAAGTTATGACACATGGTATGATTCATTGGATAATAGAATGCTCCTTCATAAAAAAACTTTTCCTCCAAGTATGAATTGTTTCTCTATAAATAGAGAGCATTTTGCATCATTCAAATGACACCAAAATAGAGCAAGAAGCTAGTTTTATCTAATTCCTCCTCCTTCAAAAATTCAAAGAATTGAAAACTTGAATTCTCAAGTCTAAGCAATTTCCATTCAAACCAAGCATCCAAACACTTCACATACATCATGTAGAAGTGATCCAAACACTCATACACATTCTGTAACACCAGAATCATCAACTCCATATCTCACTTGTATCAAGCTGGATATTGATTTGGCCAGGAAGTTCCAGAAGGTTTCAAACTAATTCAAGCATTGTAACACACTCTTTGGAGTTCAAGGAAGCTGTTAGCATCAAGAGATTGAATCTGGAACACTTCTATCAAGGAATTCAATTTTCAATTTGCAAGGTAAGTTGCTCTAAACTGAACTCTATGATTCATGCATCATTCTTGATAATTTGAGTTATAGATATGTTTGTCATGATGTGGTGATTGTTTTCCCTCAGTTAATTGCATTATATCATGAACATATAAGATTTTATTTTGACTGTTCAAATTAGGGTTCATACTGATTTCAATTTAATTGTGTGAGATACACTAAATATAAATGAAATTCAATGACACCATCAAATTCCTTGTGAAATTTCCAACAACTTTGGTCTTTACATCTTTCAATTTCATTGAGAAATGAAGATTTTGGAAATTCAAAATTGTAAGATGATGATGAAGCTCGTGGAAGATGATAATGGCCATGGCGCCATTTTTTTCAATATAAAATGCTTATTTAATATATTATTATTTAATTGCAAATAAATCTACGGATGTATCACCACCCCAGTGGTTAGAGCGTGTGTTTTCAGGGTTTGTATGTGTGCAAGGTCTGGGGTTCGAATCCCCTTCGCCTCAGACCTTTTGATGTTATTTTTTTTTTACATTTTCAAACACAAAACTTCATATATTATTTACACTGTGCACCCTTTGTTTAACCAATAGTGCATGGCCCAGCTGGTAAAGTTTTAAGCCCATGACCTAAAGGGCGTGAGTTCAACCCATGGTTGGAGCATTCCTTTATTTTTTATCACTATTTTTCATGTTTTTCTTCACAACTTCATTCAATTATTTCAATAAGCAAAATTAATATTTTTAAGCCATTTTTTTGCACACTTCTCATTTATCTTGTATATTTTGAGAATCCATAAAAAAAAATCCCAAAAATAATGTTTATTTTTGACATTTTTATTAGGTTGAAAACTAGTACTTTTTTAAGTATTTTTCATACCTTTTCATGATTCCTTTTGATCATTTCTTTGACCTAATTATACATATGTGATTGTATGGTTATAATATACTTTGTTTATGCTTGATTAATGTTCATAACATGTTGTCTTGACTTATACATACCATTATTAAGTGTTATTTCTTTTGAAGAATACCTCAATTAAACTTTATTTAGTTGAAACCGTAGGGTTTTGTTCAACTAATCTTTTGAAAACATCTTGATACATGACTAGGGATTCCACTTGAGTTTGGATCCCCAAAGCCCTTGATTCAATCATGTTTAAATGTCTTGTTAATGTGCTTATCTCCATAAACTTCCATTAGGGTTTTATTTATCCTTTGCTATATTCATCTGATTTATGATTCATCTTGAATATATGGTTTACTTGAACTTCTTTGTGATTGCTTCAATTGATTAAAACTTTGCTCACATATTCAAGTATTTTCTTCATGAACTCTCACCATGATAAACATATCTACTTGTCTGATGCTCATTCACATGTTGATATATCATACTTGATCACAATCATGATCATTTCATCCTTGATGATTACATTTGTTTAAAAGTTTAAATAAATCTTGTCTTGTTAAGTTTCTCTTGACATTTATGGTTATAACACTTGTATTCATACAACTGTTGCATTTCAATACTCATCCTTAAGTTTAGACTCAGTTCAAACTTTAGGACCCTCTTCAAACTGTAACTCAGTTAAAACCCTAGGATACCCTTTGAGGTTCTCAACTTCAATAAAACATTAGGATTCCCCTTGAAGTTTTCAACTTCATTCCAGTCAAAACCATAGCCCCTTGTGGCTTCAAACCTCAAACTTTAAGTAAAACCCTAGCCAACCTTTGGTTTCAAAACTCAAAACTTTTCCCCAGAGATGAGACAGGAGTCATCTCTGTTCCCCACAACATAAATCAAACATTTCAAACTTTGATCCATTTAAGTGATGTAAGTGGCAGACTTGTTGATTCAATATCCAAGCTGGAGCCCTTCTCTTATTATGGCACAAAAAACACTATTTTCATTTAAGTGATATAAGTGGCACACTTGTTGATTCTATATCTAAGTCAAGGTCCTTCTCTTAGTATGCAAAGACTCATTTAAAGGAAGATGTGGCATTACTCTGGATTTTCTACATCCAAGTTTAAAGCTTCTTCCCTTATTATCTTCTTTCTCTAAATATTTGTGGTGAATAGGTGAGATATCTCCTTTAAGATGACAACTTGTCTTTTCTCTCAAACCCAACAAACCCAATTCCACCCATTAGTAGGTCGAACTACGAACTCTCTGATTTCTCAACTTCCTTTTGAGAATACGTAGGCATAAGATTTCGAGATCTTAGCGAGCACAATAATAAGTAAAACCTTTAGGTTCATACACCTTTATCTTAGTTTATTTCAACATACCCTACAAAAACAACAAAAATATTTCCCACTCTTATCACTCACTCAAAACAGTCAACAAATCCCCAATACACAGCAAATGACTTAATCAACAGTAACACAAATATACACAAGAGGTTCTTATAGGATACTATAGATACTTAGGGTGCTAGTACCTTCCCTTGGTATAACCAACCCTGATTCCCGATATCTTATTGCATTGTTTCACACTTTGCACACTCACGGGTTTATTCAAAATTTTCCCATTCCTTCCTTTTGGGATAAATTAAAAGTTCATATGTAGAATGGGCGACCTCGTTGAGAGAAAAATCGCGCTGGTACACTAAGCACCGAAGACATATACAAACCCTTTCACCTCATGTGAGAAGGTCCTTTAAATAACCATAAACACCACAGTACAGGGTTTCTCGTTATCATGGACAAGCCCTAACCACCATAATTTTTTATGCACCGACTAAGGCCTCTGAGTGCCCCTCCCCTTGAAGGGGTAATATGCACACTTGTACTTTTTAACCACTATAGTGGTGCTCACTATGGATCCCCGATAAAAATAAATTGGGCCACACCTTCATCATCACGATGACCTAACTCGTTGTTACCCTTCACTCCTACACCTATCCACCTTCAACCATAATTAATAGGAGAGCTCTATCACCAACATCAGAAGGTACTAGCGGTAGCGATGGTCCCGACACCCTAGAGGAGATGCGTGACATCATGGATGAATTAAGTCATCATAACCAGAAACTAGAGGATGATGTTCATAACATTAGTTAGTGCCAGCAAGAGTCCAATCCCCCGGAGGAGATGTAAGTGTTAGATTCCCACCCACTCTCAGAAGAGATATGGAGATTGCATGTTCTTGACATATTCAAAATTCCCTCTTTGGCCAAGTTTGATCAGTGTCATGATCCCTATGAGCACATCTCTTCCATCAAGACACAAATGGCCATCATAGGAGCACATGAATCTCTGAAGTGCAAGCTTTTATCTGTCACTTTCAAGAACGCTGCCCTGCGATGGTATATTGGTCTACCCTGTACCTATATCACCAGCTATCAGGAATAGGTAAAGTAAATTGTACACCAGTTCATCGCCAGCCTAATAGGAAGATGTCCACCACCAGTCTGCTTAACCATTATGACAAATAACATTTTTTGTGACGAAGCTTTCACCTCGAACATGCCAAACACCGAGCGTATAGGTCCTTGGAGCGACATGTTTGATTTTTTTTAAAAACAACCAGGTTTTTATAAAACCGAGGTAATATAGATATAAGTGAGCGCCAGCTTTTCTCCCTGTAATTGCATTTAAGGTTTTTCAATGACTTCTCACTTGGCGCCTTCCAATCTTCGCTTTTTTTCATAGTTAAGTTTTTTCTTGTTAATTAGTATTTCTCAAAATTTTTGTTATCAATAAAAATGAATAGGCAATAATATGAAAATATATTTCATTAATTAAAAATAAGACAACAAATAACTATTCCAGATATTCAAATTTTTGACTCCACTCAACTTCAATAATATCACTATTAACTATCTCTAACTGAGAGAAAAGTTCAGAAAAAATTCTTCCATATGGTATGAGGAAAGTCATTTCATCCCTAGAGATGATTATCATTTCTTTAAGAAGTTAAAAATGGTAAGAGGAAGATTAACTCTGATGTTCTTGGTAAGGAATAACTAGAGATGATTGTCATCCTAAGTAACCGTTTCCAATTGTTTCTCTCTTGAACCGAGATTTGACACTAGAAGTTGATAGAAAAATTTTCCAATTGGTTGTAGAGTAGTAGGACTGCTGCGATTATCGTAGTTGGCATAAATTAGGCGAAGGTGATCTGAGTCAGCATTGTTGAATTTAATATGTTCAACATAACAACCTTCCGCTTCACAGTTTATTATCTGAGCCATAAGTGACTGAGTAATTATGATAGGAGAGCCATTGACATATGACTGTATTGACTCAGCATCATGACCAGATGGCCCAATCAGAGGAATTTGATCAGAACTCTTTAACGAGATTAATGTAGATGGGTCCATGAAGAATATCAAAGTAACATTCAACTTTTGCTTAGATCATCGAAACCTTTGTCTTTCAGATCATCGAAATCAATAAAATTTTCATTGATAACGAACAAAAGATTTTCATCTAGGTTTAAAGACACAAAGAGTTGGAAATGAGATGTTGAAACTAGGAATAATATTTAAATAAAGTGGAGAATAAGAAGTGAAACAATCAGAGAAGCTCAAACGCCTCCTTTAAAATCCAAAAGATACGTTACATTTTTGAATATGGATGATCATTTCTATTATAGTGATATAATTCTAATGCGCGTCATGACTTATTTATTTTTTGAAATAGAAACCACATATTACCTCGATTTTGACAATCAACTTATCATCTCGGTTATTCAAAAAATCTGAGGGGAAAAATAATTCAGGAACTCTTTTTTTTATTATATAATTTTTTTTGTAAACTAAATGATATATCCCGTCGGTTTCCTTAATAACTGAGGGATAAGATTGCAGGTGTGAGAAAAACACAAGAAATAAGGGGTTTGAATTGGGTTTTCAAAATGAAAGCTTTTTGTGAAACTCAAACAAAGATCACAAATAGACTAACAATAGAGAAAGACACACGATATATCCTGGTTCACTTGAAAACAATCAAGTTAATCCAGTCCACCCGCCAAGGTGATTTCGCCTTATACACAAGGACTTAATCCACTATAACCAAACTGATTACAACTACACTAGCAACTACTGGTGACTAACAATACACAGACTAACTGTCTCTTCTTAAGGATTCTGACCCAATCGGTCCCTTAAGGAATTCAAACAACTGTTTGATCAAATAAATGTTTACAATGAAATGCTTCTTACATAAGCTGATATAAACACAATTTCTAGCTCAATCTATCTTAGAGAGAATCTATACAGTAACAACAATCTTCTTCTTTGTATTGTGGTGCTTTACTGTTCACTGATGGATTTCTCTATTTCTTGAGTTCTTTCTCATATGAATAAGTGTTTTGTATATCTCTCTTTTTCACACTTAGTGTAACACTTGATTCTTTGAATGATCAAGTCTTTATATAGCCAGAAAAAGATCCATTGAAAGGCAGATCAGGAATATCAGTAAAATACTGACGACTTGAAATAATGTCGTTATGCTGGGATGAAAATCATACACTAAAATTGTCCTTTGTACCACCAAATCAGGGTAGTGAAATGGTAGTGGAAAAGAACGTGTTTGATCTGTACTATGTACTATTTTCCCTCGCAAACGTTTCATCTTCTTCTATCCATCAGAGGCTTTTGAATTGATATGATTGAAGCTTGATCAGAAGAATGAATCACTGGGTCTTTAGAGTCTTGAGTTCTTAGAGTCTTCAGAACTTGTTCAACAGAACCTTGTCTTTAGAGTCTTCAGCACTCCTTCTTCAGAACCCTTGGTTATCAGAAACATAAGTCTTCAGAGTCTTCAGAACTTGTTTAGCAGAACCTTGTCTTCCGAATCTTCAGAACTCGGTCTTCAAAAACTTAAGTCTTCAGAGTCTTCAGAATGTTGTTCATCAGAACCTTGTATTCAGAGTCGTTAGCACTTAGTCTTCAGAAGATAAGTATCAGAGTTATATTCAGAGCCAGAATCCAAAAGAATATTGTAGTAATAACATATTGTCTTCTTAGAGTCTTTCTGAAGCACAGTAGAGCAGAAGCAAACTTGATTCTTTGATGCAGAAATGACTTTTGAGAATTTGAGAGTGACGTTTCATATGATCTCTATCAGAGTCAGAGCTAGCCTTATCAGAGTCAGAATCATCTTTATCAGCGTCAGCACCTGTTTGTCAATACTTAAGAAAACAAACGTTAGAATACCAAAATTGTTCTTACACAAATACAACTTTGTTATTATAAAAACAAAGAGATATCTTGCAGAACCAAATCTTGTTCTAACAATCTCCCCCTTTTTGATAATGACAAAACAATGTATTTTGATAACACAATTTTGTACGAAGATAATAAGAATTAACTCCGATAAGTTCAAAGTAAACTTCCCTTTATCAAGCTCCCCCTGAATCTAAGACTTAACAAAAATCTTATAAGATTTGGGATACAGAGCCTAATTGCAAAGATCTAGACAGATCCAAAATATCAGAGCTTGATTATAGTGGTGATGCATTCTGATAACATAGCTTGATTAAGTAAATCAAAGCCTGATTGATATCAGAGTCATTTTGCCAATATAAATATTTTTCCTGAAAAACATTCTAAAAAGATACGCAATTAAAGTGTTAGAATGTTAGAGCTATGATTAGAGACAAGATATTTATCAAAATAACTTTCCATATTAATACTCCCCCTTTTGCCATAATCAAAAAGGGTAATCAAAAGATAATCCAAAAGTACATCAAACCATAAATAATCAGTCAAAGACAAACTACGTGGTAGCCTAAAAAAGTGCCTAAGGTTGAGAAGGAGGAGGGAGCCTCTGAAGAATCTGAGCAAGAGCATTCTGAATGTTGACGGTGAATTCATCTTGCTTGTCCATTCTTGATCTGAACAACTCATGTTCCTTCTAAAGGATAGCCAGAGTTTTCAACACTGGATTAGAAGAGGAGTTTTCAGCAACTTCTCTTTCAGCTTGATCTTTAGCCTCCTTAGCTAATCTTTCCGCCTCTTCTTTGGCTAACCTTTCTGCTAGTTCCTTTTCTACAGCTAACTTAGCTTCAGCTTCCTTCTTATCTTGCAACCTCTTTTCAGCTTGTTGAATAAAATAACCCTTTGTCTAAATAGAAAGAGTTTGAATCTTTTGAAATTCCTCAGACATCCACTGATTGAATTGATCCCATGAAGCACCCAAATCAGAAGGGTCTTCACCAGAATTTGATTCATCAGAGAGTGTCCTGAATCTCATAACCACATTTTCTTTAAAAACAGATATTGCTTCATCTTGGTTAGGAGGAAGGTCAGAGGTTTGATTCTCATGTAAAGGTTGCTTTTCTTCAACAGAGTCATCAAGAATGATGGTATCATTATTTAGAGAAGGTTAATGATTAACTATTATTGATTCTGGAATTAGTTGTGGAGCAGTAATTAGAGTTGGTGATGGTAAGATGGTTGTTTGTGAATGTTCGGTGAGAATCTCTTCAATGATTTGAATGGTTGGAGATGGTTGAACAGATGTGACAAGAGTTAGTTGGAGAGAAATGGTGAAAGTTGGTTGAGTTGAGGTAAGTTCAAGAGACTGTGGTGAAAATGGTGTAGAAAAAGGAATTTCTTCAGTAGGAGATTTAGAAATGGGCGTTGGAGAGGTGGTGACAACAGTAGAAAAAATTGGTGGAGGAGTGGAGAATAATGGTTGAGTTGTAGGTGGTGGTGATGAAATGGGAAGAGATGAAGACAAATTTCTATCAATAGAAACAGGTGCAGTTACAGATGGAGATTTAAAAGACTTACTTTGTTGCTCTGGATATGATTTCAGAGAGATGTTCCTTGTGCTAGCTTCACCAGAATATTTCTTCTACCTCTTAGCAGATTTTATTTGAGGAGCTGTGTTGGAGTGAGGTATTTTATTCTTCATCATATCAGGTGGGTGATCCATTAGATCATTAAGGCTGAAGTTAGACATATCATAGCTTCTTCCTCTCGAAGCTGAATATATGCTTCTATAACCTCTGAATTATCATGTTTAGTGAACAGAGGATATCCATCTAACGCCATTCTTTTTGGCTTCAGACTTTTTGAATCCGTAGCTATACCCGGTTCAACTCTGATTTCATCAATAATTTGCATTCTCTTCAGATTTTTGCTGTTTAGAGGAGTTCCAGTAATGACATTTAATTCATCTGCGACTGGCATAGTTGAAAAATGATAAATCATTCCACTCTCAACCAAAATATCTGAGATCAATCTACCAAAAGGAATGTAATTCTTAGATTTCTTTGATTGATATCTTGTTTCTCTTACTGAGTCTCTGAGATATCTGAATAGAACTGAGGGAAGGCAGATTTTCTCTCCTTTCATCAGATAGTAAAGCATGAATTTCTGATCAGTGTTAAGAAAGTTAGAAGAACTTGAATTTGGTCTATGATAGATGCATCCCAGAATAATTTTCAGCCAGACACGAAGTTCCTTTGATAAGTCTATAGTTTTGAAAGGTGGGTTTCCACTGGAAGATTGAGTAAAAATTGCTGGGTAAACCCCATCAGATAGAAACTTTGATTTATGGTTCATCTTGTAAATTCTCTTTCCGCCAGAGTTTTCCATTCCAAGTAGCGTGGCTATGGATTTCTCAGTAATGATGAACTTATTTCCCATAACATATAAAACAATGAAGTGTTTATCAGCGTCAGCATATCTCCAGAATTCCTTGACGAGATTTGAGTAAATGGTACAGTAGAGACGGTCAAAATAGGTTATCCAACCTTGAGCATTTAGATTCTCGGTCAAGTCTATTCCATTTTCCTTTAGGTTATCAAAGTCTACCAGGCATTCACTTAGAACTTCAAGTTCTGAAAAGGGAGCAGCCAGATGAATATGAGCAGGACGATCTACTATGTGAACCATAGTCGGTTTCTGAAAAGTGGAGAATGATTGATGGAGAGAAGTTAATTCTGTTTGAGCAGTTGTTAATGATGCCATTGATGTCGATTCTGCTTGTTGATGTTGTTGAGAGAATTCAAAAATGCTTTGTTAATGAGAATCCAGAAGATGAGGTTTCAGAGACCTAAAAGGGTTTTGGGTTTCTAAGAGAAAAAGTGTGGGAAGTGAGAGTAGCGTAGTGTGTGAAGTGAGAGAGTGCATATTTATAACGAAAATAATGATTATGACAAGGTGGGATTAATAGGAAATAATTACTTGAAACCTAGTCTCACGAAATCACAACGCTCGAGGTGTCTCTTCAACAGTAGGTATGATTTGATTTTGGACATGTGTCACAAATAATCATAGCCATTTGTTTTCAAGAGAGCACATTTTGATGTTCCCAATGTCAAGAATACCAAGAGGTATCTGATTGGGCTAATTTCTAATCAGGACATTTTCTAACTTGTAGAAGTATCATGAATCAGAAAGTCAATAAAAAATAATTAACACACTTTGCTTAACATCATAATCTTATATCAGACGCTCTGGTAGCCTGACACATTAAAATATTATAATCTCATTCTAGACATGGTTTGATAAATAAGTTTTCCAGAATGAATACGAATCTATCTTCAGCAAGGGATTTTGGGAAAATATCATCCCACTGGTGATCTGTATCCACAAATTTAACTGAAAAGTACCCTTCTGAACATAGTCACGTAAAAAGTGATGTTTTATTTCAATATGTTTTCCCTAGAATGTAGAATAGGATTCTTAGATAAACAAATGGCAGAAGTATTTTCACAGAAGATTGGAATGTTACACTCGTGTATCCGATAATCTTCAAGATGATTCTTCATCCAGAGTATCTGAGTACTGCACAGAGATGCTGATATCTATTCTGCTTCTGCATTTGAGAGAGCAATTGTTGATTGTCTCTTGCTTTCCCAGGAGACGAGGTTACTTCCCAGAAACTGACAGTTTCCAGAAGTACTTTTCCTTTTCAATCTGTCTCCAGCATACTCTGCATCACAGTAACCAGAAAGCTTGTACTTTCTTCTTTCTCCAGAATGCATGTCGGATGCATAGGAGTCTTAGCAGGTTTACTTTCTGACATATTGAATTTCTTCAGAAGTTCTTTTGCATACTTGCTTTGATGAATGTATGTTCCTTCTGATCTTTGATCAATTTGAATTCCCAGAAAGAATCTGAGTTCTTCTATCAGACTCATTTCAAATTCAGCCTGCATTAACTTGGAGAATTCCTTGCACAAGGAAATATTATCAGAACCAAATATAATATCATCAACGTAGATTTGAACAATCTGAATGTCATTTTTAAAGGTTTTACAAAAGAGTGTCGTATCCACTTTTCCTCTGGTAAAGTCATTTTCCAAAAGAAAGTTACTCAGCCTTTCATACCAAGCTCTGGGAGCCTGTTTTAGACCATATAACGATTTTTTAAGTTTGAAAAAAAAATCTGGGTTTTCAGAACTCTCAAAACCAGGAGGTTGGTGCACATACACTTCTTCAGAAATATATCCATTTAAAAATGCACTCTTTACATCCATCTGATATAAAGTAATGTCATGATTCATAGTGAATGAGATTAAAATGCGAATAGATTCTAACCTGGCAACTGGTGCAAAGGTTTCTGTATAATCTATCCCTTCTTGTTGACTATAACCTTGTGCAACCTGTCGTGCTTTATTTCTTACGACCTCACCTTTCTCATCTAACTTGTTTCTGAATACCCATTTAGTTCCAATGACGTGGACACCTTTGGGTTTCTGAACAAGATCCCAGATGTCATTTCTGGTGAATTGATTCAGCTCTTCTTGCATGGCCATAATCGACTCATTCTCCATAAGAGCTTAATCAACTATTGTTGGTTCTATTAGAGAAACCAAGCCCAGAAGGGTTTCTTCAAAATGTCTGAATGATGAACGAGTTATGACTGGATCAACTTTATCTCTGAGAATCAATTCTTCAGAATGAGAAGTCTTTAATCTATTCTTCTTCTGATGAGATGGGTTATTTTCAGTTTTTGATAAGGTTGTATCCAAATATGGAGAATCTGCATCTTTGTCTGCTTCTCTTGAATCTTCTTCTTCTTTAGATTCTGATAAGGTGATCTTCAGATCTGCAAACTTTTCAACTAGCTTTGACTTTTCAGGGTCAAGCTTATCATTGAATCTGACATGAATTAATTCCTTAACAATTCGTGTTTCTGTGTTATAGATTCTGTAGCCTTTAGAGCGTTCAGAGTATCCTAACAGTAAACACTTTTGAGCTTTGGAGTCAAACTTGCCAAGATTCTCTTTAGTGTTCAACATAAAACAAATACAGCTAAAAGGATGAAAATATGAAATGTTGGGTTTTCTATTCTTCCACAATTCATAAGGAGTCTTACCCAGAATAGGTCTTATTGAAACCCTGTTCTGAATGTAACATGCTGTATTTACTGCCTCTACCCAGAAGTGCTTAGCCATGTCAGTTTCTTGGATCATGGTACGAGCCATTTCTTGCAAAGTCCATTTCTTGCTGTCTCGTACGAAGCCCGAGATTGAGGCTAAAAGGAGATTGACTCAACAAGAGAGTGTTTTATATGTCTCGTACGAAGCCCGAGATTGAGGCTAAAAGGAGATTGACTCAACAAGAGAGTCTTTTATACTCAACAAGAGAGTGTTTTTATATGTCTCGTACGAATCTCGAGATTGAGGCTAAAAGGAGATTGACTCAACAAGAGAGTCTTTTATACTCAACAAGAGAGTGTTTTTATATGTCTCGTATAAAGGCCGAGATTGAGGCTAAAAGGAGATTGACTCAACAAGAGAGTTTTTATACTCAACAAGAGAGTGTTTTTTCTATCTCGTACAAAGCCCGAGATTGAGGCCAGAAAGGGATTGACTCAACAAGAGAGTCTTTTATACTCAACAAGAGAGTGTTTTTATATGTCTCGTACGAAGCCCGAGATTGAGGCTAAAAGGAGATTGACTCAACAAGATAGTCTTTTATACTCAACAAGAGAGTGTTTTATATGTCTCGTACGAAGACCGAGATTGAGGCCAGAAAGGGATTGACTCAACAAGATAGTCTTTTATACTCAACAAGAGAGTGTTTTTACATGTCTTGTACAAAGCCATAGACGGAGGCTAAAGGTGTTTGACTCAACAAGAGAGTCTGAAAAGGTTAGCTCTGCTAGGGAGAATCATTTGTACAAATCCCAAGAGGAGGCTGTCTTAATATTGAGGATTATTCAGATCCTGAAGCGTGTCCAAGTGCGGGGAACTCTCATGAGAGAGACCAGGTTTCTGCGGGAGATTGATCCAGAGCGATCGGTATTTTTTCCTATAATTTGAAAGGAACTTGAGAATGTCTCTGAGACTCAAGAGGTTTAGACTGTCCAAGTCTAGAGTTTTATCTTTTGTATGATGCCCAAGAGGAGGCACGAGCATTAAGGGATGAGTATCAACCCTAAAATGGCCGGAGTTTTGACGCTGGAAAGACTGCTCTAGCAAAGGATGACTAAGTTCTGTCTTATACCTTTAAGAGGTCATCAGGGTTCTTATTTTAAGCCCAAGAGAAGGCATGCGAACTTCTAAGAAGCCGAAGGGTCCTTGTACAACACCCAAGAGGAGGAGGGGATGCTTTTAGGAAGCCTGTGGGTCCCCAAACCAAGAGAAGTTCAAGAAATACAATTTACAGAGAAGAGATCATTCATGGAAATTTTGAGAATTTGGAAGAAACTTAAGAGATGCCATTCACGGAGAAAAGATCATCTCTGGGGAGTTAGAGTTTCTTTGACAATTTCTAAGGGTGGCAATCTAAGAAAAGGTTCACCAGGAATACTGCCTTTCTCTTTGTTCCATATTGTTTAACCCTAAGAGAAGGGAAGATTGTATCTAGAAGTCCTATGGGAATATAGTTTTGTTTGTTTTTAAAGAGTGACCAACAGGGCTTTACCTAGTTCTAGATGTAGTTGCCGGGGAAAACTCTAAATAACTATACTAGTATTACACAGTGGATATGTGACAAGTATATAAAAGGATGTGAAAGAAGACTTACAGTGAAGCAGCCCTATAATATAGTTATATACATATGAAAGCGGATAAACACTTACCCGTTGTAGAGCTTCCATGCTGTTTTGTTAGTTGTTCAACAAAGAAAGCTTTGATAATAACATATATTTGAATTCAAAATCAAAGGAGGAAGTGCTTTGAAAAGATTGTTGGGGCTTAAAGCTCAAGGAGAGGCCCAAGTTTTAACGATGATCGCACCGTTGTTTTGAAAACTGTACAGAGGGGGTAGGCCTTACAGCTCTATTATAGGCCCACAGATTTATTTTAAATAAAAGAAATGGGACTTACAACACGAGGATAGGCCCAGGGTTATTTGTTAAAAAGGCGACGATCACGCCGTTGTTTTTGAAAATACAGTGGGACTTATACAATGACCGAGGCCCAAAAAGTGGTGTATTTACAAAGGGGATGGGTATTACACTCAAATAGAGGCCCAAAAAGTTTTTAAATAAAAGAAATGGGACTTACAACACGAGGGTAGGCCCAGATGATTTGATTTTTGAACTGGCGATTGCGCTGAGATTTTTCTTTTAACGCAGAGGGATTTATACAATATCTGAGGCCCAAAAATTGTTTTGGTTAAAAGGGGATTGGGTCTTACACTCTATTAGAGGTCCATGAGTGTTTGAAAATGAATAAAGATGGGTCTTATAGCTCAAGGAGAAGCCCAAAGATTTTTGTTAAAAAGGCGACAATCGTGCCGAACTTTTTGACAGTATCGGGACTTATACAATACACTGAGGTCCAAAAAATATTTTTATTTACAAAAGGATGGGACTTACACTCTACCAAGAGGCCCAAAGAGTTTGAAAATAAATAAAAATGGGTCTTATAGCTCAAGAAGAAGCCCAGTGGTTTTTTTGTTAAAAAGGCGACGATCGCGTCGAACTTTTGGACTGTATCGGGACTTATACAATGCACTGAGGCCCAAGGAAAGGTTTTTATTAATAAAAGGATGGGACTTACACTCTCTCAAGAGGCCCAAAGAGTTTGGAATATTTGAGTATGATTAAAAATCAAAGAAACCCTAATTTTCACTTTTTAAAAGTAATTTTTCAAAGAAAATTAATAAATAATGACAAAAATGCCAAATAAGTTTAAAGAAACCACTTGTGATTTTTGGTTAAGGTTTGAAAAATGAGGTTTGAATCACAAGATGATTTAAAACTCATTTGGTTTTGGTTTTCAAGATGAATATTCATTTTTTAAATGTTTAAAAACAATTAAAATGAATTTATTTACAAAAATACCAATTATATTAAATAAATGATATAAGTTTGGTTTTTTTGTAGAATAAAATATTTTACTATTTTTGTGATTTTTCAGAAAAAGAACCAATAAAAAATGAAAAAAATTGAGTGAGAAATTAATTTTTCAAATCATTAATAAAATAATATGAAAAAATAAAAAAATAGGACAAGTGATAAAAAAGAGGTATGGGGCGAGGGGGATTCGAACCCCAGACCTCTCGCTTGCTAATACACACAAACCAGCTGATCAACCACTAGGGCGCAATGCCAATTCATTTAATATATGGCAAGGGAAAAATATATAGCAAATTTGGTTGGTTTTCTGAACCATGGCGCCATGGCCATCTTCATCATCAAGCTCAGATGCGTGAAGCTCTCAAACTCATTCATTTCTCAGCCATTTGACATAATTCAAACACCAATTTCATGCGTTTTTGAACAAGGAATATGATGGTAATATTCAATTTTGTTGAAATGGATTGAATCAGAACATAACAAGTTAAAACCTGAAGAACCCTAAAATTGGCTTGAACTCAAAGAAATCCTATATACGAATTGTAAACAACAATTGATTGAGGGGAAATACTAAACATATGATGACAAGCAATTGGCAAAAGTATCATGCGGGGAAATATGCATGGATCATGTTATGAGAGTTTTGAGGCTTACCTTGATGCAAGCTGAAATGGAACTCTGCACAGATGGTGTTCCAGAAGTGATTTGATGATCCCTACAGCTTCAATGGATGTTGTTGAGTGGATTGCAAGCCTTGGAACACTTTGAAAATCTTTGGATCAAGTTGGAGGAATCCAACTGCAGAATGAATGCATAATGGTTTGGTTGAAGAGTGATTTTGAGCTAAAGGTGTTACAGAGATGATTTAAGTGTTTGAACACCTCATATACATCATATGTGATGTGTTTGAGCAATTGGATTGGATTGTTTAAGGCTGCAACTCAAAACCCGATGGTGGTTGCTCAAAAACAAAGAAATTTGGCACTTAAGAGAGAATAAGAGAAAGCAATGTTGTAAGCTGCTTTGGTATGCCTTGAATGATCAGTTGGAACCTCTATTTATAGGTGATCAACTCTTGTCTTGGAGGAATAGTGAATGGCTGCAATATCAGATCACCTTCAAATGGATTGGCTTGGCATAAATGCCTCTTGCACTAGGTGTAACAGCTGCCCCAAATAGATCAGCTATGCCTTGACTGATTCCACATTCCTTAGTCATTTTAATTGTTGTTTATTAGGGCATCTTGACTACAAGTGATCAGAATCTTGAAAGTGCACTATTTGCATTAAATTGCCTTTGAATTCCATGTATTTGTTCCACTATTCATCATGCCAAAGGATGAGCTTTGAAGCATTCTTGGCCTAACTTATCAGGTTGGATCAGATGCATTGTGATCAGGTTGGATACAAGTGGTATAGAGATCACAAGCCTTGACTCAGAAATCGTGTGAAGCAAGAAAACTTGAAAACTGATTTTTCAAAACAGTTGTAGCAGCATGACTTTGGGCATGGATTTCTCTTGGCTCAAGCTGAGTTGTTTCATGCCAATAAGTTCCTTGGATTATAGGCAATATGTACAACAACTTTGATGTTTATATCTTGAATTGATTCAGCTTGCAAGTGTGTGAAAAAAACCCACAAGTTTTGGCGTTTTCAACAAAATCTGTCTTGGAAAGAATTTTGTCTAAGTGTTGAAAAAGAGGGATTTTCATGTTTTTAGTGATTTTGATCCAATCATAACTTGAAATCTATGAGGAATTGGAATGAGGTGTAGTTGACACTTTTAAAGTATGCCATGTGAGCTACAAATTCATCTTTGGAATGTTGCAGCCTGGCGCTTGAGCCTTGATGTGGGAGTCCTCTTGATCCATTGTGGATGTTTGAGAGGTTTAGACAAGTTGAAGATCATGTCATTCCTTGATTGATCCTTTGTCTAAGGCTCTGAGAGGGCTTAAAACCCTAAGTTTGATTATAGTGGATGCTCACCCATCTTTGGGGAGACTAATGAGGTATGATGGTTCATCTATATTGTGATGATGGTTTGCCCAATGATGGGAAATCTTAGTGGTCAAAATTTGGGGTATGACAGATGCCCCTATTTAATCTTCTTGGACCCGAAGGTGTAAATGGCGAAGGTATTCGGGCATTCGGGATGCAAGAGGATTAAATATCGGAATACCTCAAATTTTGATGGTGGTTATGAATGGCAACTTGCCCGTCCATCTTCTTTTGCTAAGCAAAGATGCTTAGAAAAGGTAAACTTCCCCTCGATCCTGGTCTTCAGCCAAGGAACTGGTCTCAATTTATGATACAAACTTCCCCTCGATCCTTGTTTTCAGCCACAGAACTGGTCTCAGTTTCTGATATAAACTTCCCCTCGATCCCGGTTTTCAGCCACGAAACTGGTCTCAGTTTCTGAAATAAACTTCCCCTCGATCCTGGTTTCCTACCAAGGAACTGGTCTAAGTTTCTGAAATAAACCTCCAATCGATCCTGGTTTCCTACCAAGGAACTGGTCTTAGTTTCTGATATAAACTTCCCCTTGATCCTGGTTTCCTACCAAGGAACTGATCTAAGTTCCTTTTGTCAATAAACTTTATTGACAAGGGACGCTATTACTAGTGGTTTTCCTCAAACTTCTCGCCAAATTTTCCTGGGGAGATGCCATTTGATAGAAAAAGTTTTGATGTCAGACTCGCAGGGGAAACCAATTCGTCTGAGTTGTAGATGTGTTCAAACTTCTCTGTTGGAGATGCCATTTGTTGACTCTACCAAAAAAAGCAAGTCTCTTGAAAGACTACTTTCTGCTTGGGGGGTATTACGTCACACTTTTCCCGAGGTCCTCTCGGAGAAACACCATGTGATGCAATCCAATTTGGAGGTCCTGATGACCTTCTTTGTCAGCGAATTTCTGGAGGGAAAACTGTGATACTGCAAAAGCTTTGATTATGAGGCTTTCTCTGGGGATTTTCCTTAATCCGGGAAAGCGAAGATATCATCTTCAATGGCGAAGAGTGATGTTTATTAAAAGCTCTCTTGCTTTTCAGAAGTTCAAGTTATCAAAGTGGTCGAAGACCGGACATTTCCTGACGAGGAAAGAACTGATAACTCGATTGAGAGGACTTTTATCACTCGGGAACAAGACCGACTAGAGTGATAGTGATGCAATATGAATATGAATGTAAATTAATAATGCATGATGTATGTATGTATATGCTGACGAAAGTGACACGACATACAGACTAATGGATGAACATGACTGGATACTCGGCCACTGTAGGGAAATGAAGAGGTACCACCGGGTTCAAAATAGCAATTCCGCCTTGCTTAGGAGAGATAGTCCCCGCGGGGAACAACCGTTGGTCTGGCTTAGGAGATAAGAACTCTGCCGGGGATGTTGGACGGAATATTCGCATCTGACACAGCTGATCCTTCATTCAGGCATACTAGCTTAGAAGGAGTACTTTGATTCTGCACTTTGAAGTTCGATTACTTCTGGAGAAGTGATCGACGTTCTTTCGATTTTCAACAGTCAAAAGAAATTGCCATCTTTATTTTGAATAGCAGAAAAATTTTTGACAAGTAAATTCATTTTTGTTTTATTTCAAGAATCGTTAATCACATTAAAACGTCATTCTGTAAAGCTAAAACAGATGAGAATTGCAAACAAAAGCACTAGGGCTCAAATTTTATTGATAGGGTGGAAATCAGCCAAGCGCGTGATTCCATAGAGTATTTTCAAAGTTAGAAAATGGTAATTTAAGGGAAAAGGACTACATTGAAACATAACGACCGCTATCCTTCTACCAACTTTGAATTCTGGACATCCTGAGCTTCTGTCGAAAATGACCTTGACTGGAGTTTTCCTTACCGATGGCATTACTGCTGCTGAGGGATTTTCCCCTTTGTTGAACATAGTTACTTGCCATTATCCCTAATTTTTTCCTGGATTGTACTGTGATGTTTCCAATCCATCGGGATGATTTTTTATTATGTCTCTAATTTTTGCTTGGACCGCCCTTTCGGGTTTTCAATCCACCGAGACGTTTTTTCTTCTCTTTTTTTTTTAAAATTTAGGCGAAGTATTTCTTGACTACGTCAACATTTGTGGGGTAGCTAAATTCCTCTCCGTCCATGGTGGCGAGTCTCAAGGCGCCGCCTGAGAAGGCTTTCTTGACCACATAGGGGCCGTCATAATTCGGAGTCCATTTTCCCCGAGAATCAGTGAGAAACGATTGTATCTTCTTGAGCACAAGGTCTCCTTTCCTGAAGACGCGAGGTCAGACCTTTTTGTCAAACGCCCTCTTCATTCTCTGCTGCTACAACTGGCCATGGCATAGGGCCTTCATCCGCTTTTCTTCGGTCAGATTCAGTTCATCGTGTCGACTTTGACACCATTCAGCCTCTGTTAGCTTAGTTTCCATCAATACCCGGATTGATGGGATCTCTACTTCTATGGGAAGCACTGCTTCCATGCCATATACTAGAAAGAAAGGGGTTGCCCCTGTTGAAGTGAGGACAGACGTACGATAACCGTGAAGAGCAAAGGGTAATATCTCATGCCAATCTTTGTAGGTTACAACCATCTTTTGAACGATCTTCTTGATGTTCTTGTTAGCCGCTTCTACCGCTCCGTTCATCTTAGGTCGGTAGGGATATGAGTTATGGTGTTCGATCTTGAACTCAACGCATAACTCTTTCATCATCTTGTTGTTCAAGTTGGATCCATTATCGGTAATGATCTGGCTTGGAACACCATAACGGCAGATGAAATTGTTTTTGATAAACGGGCCACAACTTGTCGGGTTACATTGGCAAATGACGCTGCTTCGACCCACTTGGTGAAGTAGTCAATGGCTACCAGGATGAACCGATGTCTGTTCGAAGCCTTGGGTTCGATCATGCCAATCACGTCGATTCCCCATATGGAAAAAGGCCATGGGGAAGAGAGAATTTTGAGATGCGTTGGCGGTACATGGATCTTGTATGAGTATATCTGACACTTGTGACACCTCCTCATGTACTTGTAGCAATCGCATTCCATTGTCTACCAATAGTACCCTGCTCTCAAAAATTTTCTCGCCATTGTGTGTCCGTTGGCATGAGTGCCAAAGGATCCTTCATGAATTTCTTTTATCATCATGTTTGCTTCTGGTCTGTCTACGCATCAGAGCAAGACCATGTCAAAGCTTCTATCACCACTCAGGAAGAAGTTGCCTGCTAGCCTTATGAGGGTCTTTCGGTCCTTTCTGAATGCCCCAGGTGGGTACTCTTGTTTCTGAAGGAAGCATTTGACATCGTGATACCAAGGTTTGTTGTCTATGACTGCTTCAATCGTGAAGATGTAAGCGGGCCTCTCAAGGCGCATTATGTCAATCTTAGGTATGTTGTTCCATTGACCTATATTAATCATGGAAGAGAGAGTGGCTAATGCATCAGCCATGTGATTTTCTTCACGAGGGATATGGTGAAACTCGATTCTGTTGAAGAATGGTAACAACCTTCTCGCGTAATCTTTGTAAGGAATCAGTCTTGATTGGTATGTGTTCTAATCTCCTTTGATCTAATTAATAACCAGGGATGAGTCGCCATATACATCCAAGTTTTTGATCCTTAAGTCAATTGCTTCTTCGAGACCCATGATACAAGCATCGTATTCGGCCTCGTTGTTTGTGCACTTGAACGTAAGTATGGCGGTGAAAGGAATGTGGATACCCTGAGGTGTTATGATGATTGCCCCAATTCCGTTTCCATAATGATTGATAGCTCCGTCAAAGATTAGTCTCCATTGGGAACCTGGTTCTGGCCCTTCACTGGGTAGCGGTTCATCGCAGTCTTTCATTTTCAAATACATGACATCTTCGTCTGGGAAGTCAAACCCGACTGATTCCTGATCGTCAATTGGTTGATGAGCCAATTGATCGGCTAAAATACTTCCTTTAACGGCTTTCTGAGCGTTGTATTTTATGTCATATTCTGATAACAACATCTGCCAACGGGCAATCCTTCCCGTAAGAGCAGGCTTTTCAAAGACATACTTGATTGGATCCATTTCAAAGATTAACCAAGTAGTGTGACGAATCATATACTGGCGAAGACGTTTGGCTGCCCAAGCCAGAGCACAACATGTTTTCTCAAGCATGGTGTACCGAGTTTCACAGTTAGTGAACTTCTTGCTCAAATAGTAAATGGCAGACTCTTTCTTTTTGGTTTCGTCTTGTTGGCCAAGTACACAAACCATAGAGTCTTCCAAGACTGTTAGGTAGATGATCAGTGGTCTTCCTTCCAATGGAGGTGATAGAATCGGTGGGTTCAATAGGTATTCCTTGACACTGTCGAAGGCGGTTTGGCAATCTTCTGTCCAAACACAGTCCTGATTCTTTTTGAGTAATTTGAAGATTGGCGCACACGTCGCGGTCATGAGGAATATAAATATGGAAATGTAATTCAAATGTCCCAGGAATCCCCTGACTTGTTTTTCAGTCCGCGGAGAAGGCATTTCTTGAATGGCCTTGACCTTGTCAGGATCAACCTCAATTCCTTTCTGACTGACGATGAACCCCAAGAGTTTCCCTAAACGGACACCGAAGGTGCACTTGTTGGGATTCAAGTGAAGTTTATACTTTCTCAACCGCTCGAATAGCTTTGACAGATGGGTCATATGCTCCTCTTCCATATTAGATTTGGCAATCATATCATCGACATATACCTCGATTTCTTTGTGTATCATGTCGTGGAACAGAGTAGTCATGGCTCTTTGGTAGGTTGCCCCGACATTCTTCAACCCGAACGACATTACCTTGTAACAAAAAGTACCCCATGGGGTGATGAACGAAGTTTTCTCCATGTCTTTCAGTGCCATATTTATCTGATTATAGCCCGAGAATCCATTCATGAAGGAAAAGACTTTGAACTTTGTTGTACTGTAAACTAGCATGTCAATGTGTGGTAAAGGAAAGTCGTCCTTTGGAATAGCCTTGTTTAGATCTCTGTAATCCACACACATTCTGACATTTCCGTCCTTTTTCGGAACTGGTACGATGTTGGCTAACTATTGAGGATATTCTGATGTAGCGAGGAAACCCGCGTCAATCTGTTTCTGTACCTCCTCTTTGATTTTGATGGCCATGTCTAAATGAGTCAGTCTCAACCTTTGTTTTACTGGCAGACATTCTGATCTTAACGGTAGATGATGTTCCACAATGCTGGTATCTGACCCTAGCATGTCCTGATAGGACTAAGCGAATACATCGGTAAATTCTTTGAGAAGCTTTATCAAACTCTCTTTGACAGTCGGACTAAGCAGTGCCCCAATCTTGACTTATTTTCTCTCTTCTTCTGAACCCAAGTTAACTGTTTCCAACGGCTCCTTGTGAGGTTCAATGGACCTTTCCTTTTGTCTGAGTAATCGGGAGATCTCCTCTGGAATATCTTCGTCATTTTCTTTTTCAACCTCAAATACCGGGAATTCAAAGTTGGGAGAAGGCATCAGATCGTATGTTTCAACAGGGTTTAAAACAAGCAATTTGCATGACGTTATGATTATTTTTTAGAAGAGATAGAGAGAAATACAAGAGTGTGTGCATTGTATTTTTTTTTACTGCTTGTTTTTATTATTTGAATTATTTTTTAGGATTACCATTTTCTGAAAAAGCGAAAAGAGAAAACATCAATTAATGCGGGAATTAAAGAACGACGTTATTTTATTTATGAACTTGTCGATTCTTGAAACTACAGCCATGAAAAACAAAACTCAGTCACTTTAGGCGAAGCGAAGAGGGATATTTACAAAAAGTGAGCCCTATCAAAACATTCGTTTCACCTGGGCAGGGTGAAAGGTTAAGATAAAGACGACAATTACTTTGACTTATGAACAACTTTTGGGGCATCGACAGCAACCCATTGGCGGCGAACTCCTGGGTGAATCACAAAGTCTGGTACCTTCCTTGATTTGTCTTCAGAAATGATGCTGATTTCTGGCAGAGCAGGATCGTTGGAATCTGTCTCCTAGGCAGAGTTGTCGTAGGAGGATTCCTCGGTTGTATTTTGCATGGTATTCGTGCTCTCAGGTAAATCTCCCCACCCAGTTGGCTGGATGTCTTCGAGCCTGATACGAGAGCTTTCAGGAGCGGTGTATTTGACCAAGAAGTCATATTTGCCACTTGGTTGTCCCAAGGTGTCCCATACTTCTTTGGAACTAGAGGAGCCATCCCTCTCGATGACGTCGACCTCGAGAAAAGCATAGTTGATGAATTCTAGTCCTGCAAACTTTGCAAATTCATCGTCGCACTGGATATTTTCTGAATCACCTGAGTGTTGATCCCATGACATGGTGGGGACGCAGGTATTCTTTTCAATGATGCTCAGCTGATTTTCATTGTTTGGCTTATTTTCTTGCCCCAAGTCTCCTGGGTACGACTGCCAGATAAGCATGCCATCCATTGGGCCATAATAGTCATGCTCAAAGTTGTCTTTCATCAGAGTGACTTCCTCTAATGAGTTTAGTGGAGGACGACGTCCTTCTGGATCACAATCTCCGTATATCATTTTGACATCTGACCTTGGTATAAATCTCGGACTCTGTGCGGGATAGCAAAATGGCATAGGCACTTCTTCCTGAGACACATAACCGTCCTCGTTAAGATAGGACTTCCATTCCTCATCTGTGTCGGAGGAATCTCCCTCGTTGATGGTATGTACTTCTTGAGACACTGGGTGAAGGAAACCTCCACTATGGAAGAAGTTCTGAATGGGTACAGGTTGCAGAAAAACCAAGACCCTGCTTTGTTTTATTGTCAGTAGGAATGACAAGCTGTCCCCATCCTTTTGCATTGTTACCTTTGATCACCTCGAGAGCATCTTTGTACGAGGATATTGCCATTACTCACTGTAAGTGCCTAGAACTGGGTTCCAACAACCTCTTCTGGTTCTACACAAGTGGACAATGAAAGGTTACTCACGATCAAGGCTTGTTCTCCACAGACCTTGACGAGTTGGTCATTCTTGACGAACTTCAGCTTCTGGTGAAGTGTCGAAGTGACTTCCCCAGCCAGGTGTATCCAAGGTCCTCCCAACAAACATTTGTATGTTGCTCGGATGTCCATGACCTGGAAGGTGACTTGGAAAGTATGAGGACCGATAGTTATGGGAAAGTCGACTTCGCCGATAAATTTTTTTCTGGACCCGTCAAATGCTTTGACGACGACCTCACTGCCTCTCATCAGAGATCCTTTGAATGATAGTCGCATTAGAGTGGACTTTGGCATAACGTTGAGAGCCGATCCGGTGTCTACCAGTACGCTGGCTAAAGCATCGTCCTGGCAGTTGATTGTGATATTGAGCGCCATGTTGTGGCTTTTGCCTTCTTCTGGAAATTCCTCATCACTAAACCCCAAGTTGTTGCAGGAAGTGATGTTAGAGACGATACTGTCGAATTGCCTTATCGACACATCCTGTTCCACAAAGGCCTGCTCTAAGACTTTCTGTAGAGCCTCTCTGTGGGCTTCAGAACTAAGTAAAAGAGATAACACAGAGATCTTTGAAGGAGTTTGTAACAGCTGATCAACAATGTTGTATTCACTCATTTGGATGAGCTTCAACATCTCATCATCGTTCTTTGAAAGGTCGGGATCACTGGATTGACCGGATGGTGGATTGGGAACTTCCGTTTGAGGTTCCTTTTCTCTGCTGGGTTCTCCAACTCCTCTGTTGAAGATTCGACCGCTCCGTGTTACTCGACTGATGTCTGCAATATTCACGACGGAGGGTAATGGAATTTCCTTTCCATTCTCAATTATTATTGCACCGTATTTGTAAGGGATCGCCTTATCGGATTTGTACGGCACTGGTCCCGGTAGATAGATAACTACAGGAGCCTTCTAATTTCTCTGACTGTCGTCAGTAACTTCAATCAATTCCTGGTTAAGAACCTTCGATTCGTCAAGTAGAGGGGTGATGGTACAAACATCTTTGATCCTTTCGTGATCAGAGATCACGATAACATCCTTAATCTGATCAGCGAAATAGTCTTGCGTCCAGTTGATTTATCCAGAACTTGTACACGGTTGAATCTCTTTGGGAGCCAAATGACTTTGAAGGGCTGCTCGCATGAGGTAACATCCTTGATTATTTTCCGAGCAGACTCTACAGCGCTCGTAGTTGTGTGGTGGCACCTAGCCACGTCCGCTTTGAATGCAGTGCAACCTTACTAGGTCTATTTCTATAGATTGGACATCCTGACTTTGATGTCTAGTAGGGTTCCCGTTTATCATATTGATTTGTTGCGTGTCTTTGTCTAGATAGATCGGAAGCCACCAATGGTTTAACAAGTGTTGCAAAGTTCTTTGAACGAGAGCGCACCCTTGGTTACTCTCACAACATACTTTACAGCTCAGATAATCATGTGAAGTTAGAAAACCGAGTTGGACTTACTTGGCGTGTAACTCCACCAAACTGGTATTCATCAAGTGAATATCGAAGATTTGAATCATGTTGATCTGATAAGGATTTTTATCATGGTAGTCCTGGATCCACCCAAGATCCATCTGACGCTGGAGGGCCTCTTGTACAAAAGAGCATCCCTATTTGTTTGCCGAGCAAGTCAGACAAGAATTGTAATCGTGCCGCGATAGATTATGATACTGGCTTTGCCTTGAGTGCATTGCAACTAAGTTGACATTCATTGCACGGATGTCGTGGTTCTGAATGATGTTGGAATTTGCATAAGTCATGTTGACCCCACGAACGCGATGCTCTTGGATCCACCAGAGATCCAACTGTTCCTGTAGAGCTGATTGCACCACAGAACATTCTTGATTATTTTTAGAGCAGATATCACACTAGTGATAATTATGAGGTGGCACATGGCCGTATCCACTCTGTCTACAATGCATCTTGACCAAGTTGGCCCTCAATAAGAGTACATCATGAATTTGATAGCTGTTGTTAGACTCTCCTTCTATCAAATTTACCGCAGCTTTCTCGTGTTGAGGCAGCGGGTTCGTGAGAACATTCGTATTCGTATCTTTGAAAGATAAAACCCCGCTCCTAACAAGCTTTTGCACATCGGATTTGAACTTGAGACAGTTTTCTATGTTATGCCCTGAATCTCCTTGATGGTAAGGGCAAGTCGATCCGCTTTGAACCAAAAAGGTGGATTTTCCGGTACTGTAAGAGGAGACCTGGTTTGGATGTGCCCTTTGACCAGTAAGAGTGGAAACAAATCTGCGTACAACATTGGTATAGGGTTGAACCCTGGCGGCCGCGTTGTACGATTGTTGTTATATGGAGGACGAGCCTGCTGAAGAGGCTGTTGTGTCCTTTGCTGATATTGTTGTTGATTCGGTTGGCTCTGAGCAACCTGAGGTTGATAGGTAGGAATAGGCACAGAGTTGTTAGCAGGAGTTACAGCTGCTACTGGTTGGTACCGTCGCCTTTGCTTTCCGAGAGAGATATTGCTAATATCTTGCTCTTTTTTCTTAGGGAGAGCACTACCGTATCGTTTTGTACTACTTGATGATCCAGCATCTTTAACTAAACGTCCTTCTCGGACAGCTTCCTCAAGACGAACTCCCATGCCCACCATCTCGGTGAAGTCACTGGGCGCACTGGTGACCATTATGTCGTAGTAAAATTAGCTCAAGGTTTTCAAGAAGATCTTTGTCATCTCCTTTTCCTCGAGAGGTGGACAAATCTGGGCGGCGATTTCAAGACATCTCTGAGTGTACTCCTTAAAGGTTTCCTTGTCCTTTTGTGACATGGCTCTGAGTTGATCTCTGTCCGGCGCCATGTCTAGGTTATACTTATATTGTTGAACGAAAGCAGCGCCAAGATCTCTGAAAGTGCCGATCTTAGTGCAGTTTAAACCCATGTACCCTTTGAGTGTGGCACCGGTTAGACTATCTTGGAAATAATGAATCAATAGCTCTTGGTTCTTTGTCTGAGTTGACATTCGCCGAGCGTACATCACCAAATGGCTTTGAGGGAAAGAGTTACCCTTGTACTTTTCAAATTCGGGCACTTTGAACTTGTGCGTAACTTTAACATTGGGGACCAAACAAAGGTCTGCGGCGTCCTTTCCAAATAGATCCTGACCGCGGAGGGCTTGCAGCTCTTTCTGCATCTCCAGGAACTGTTCCTGGAACTCATTCATTCTGTCGAACATACTTTCATTTCCACCAGAAGGTATCTGTGGAATCTGTCCTTCCGGGACAGCGTGTACCACGGCTGGTGGTATAGTCATTATGACAGTGACTCTTGGTGCTTCTCTTTCCCGAAGTTTGTAACCTTCAGGAGTTGCTGTCATGCCCCTTGCATCTTTGCTTTCCCGAAGTTTGTAACCTTCAGGCCCAGCGGTTCCCGCTGCGGTTCCCTGATCTTCAATGATCGGCGGAACATGTCCTTTTGGGATATAGTTAATAGGCATGCCCTAGGGACGATCTTTCGACATTTTGTACCTAGGATCATACTTTTCCACTATGGGCGTCGATGTGATCTCTGAGATCATAGTCCTTTGTTGTTGCATATGAGCTTCTGCTAGAGCTTACATGTCGTTATGAAGCTTTCTCAGATCCTCTTTCAGAGTGTCGATCTCTTCCCTTAACTCTCTGTTCTCTTCCTCGAGATCATCCATCTTTTTCTGTCGATTGGCCCGAGTATTGTACGAATGAGACAGTTTGACTATAGAATCGAGACGCACACGTGAGATTCGTAAGGACAGAAGAATGCGTTACGTGAGAATGATGAATGATATGCAATGATAATTAACATTTTTGTGTGATCAAAATAAACTTCAACAATTGGATTGTAAATATCAAACAGTGGGGAAACCCCATTTTATTGAATTCAAAGATTGCGGAAGGGAAATACAGTAATTTACATAGTGCTGTAAAAGGAAATCTAAACTTATGGGTCCCGAGTCCTCTCTAAGGAGAGCTCAGGTGCTGGTTCTGGTACTTTCCTTTTCTTTGACCGGGGCTCTTGAGCCGTTGTCGGGTTGTCATTCCTTTGCCAAGTGAAAGAAGCGAGCAAATTCCTTTGGTCCTCTTGATTTTCTACAACATGTTGCTCTAAAATATCAATCAGAGCGTCTTTTTCTTTTAACAGTTGTTTTATTTTCTTGCACTCCACATTGAGAATTCGGTACTTGTTCTTCCAAGACCTCTTCTCCTGTTGAACTTTGTAGAGAGTAACCTGAAGTTTTTCCGTATCAGACATAAAATAAAGGACAGGGTCCTTAATGGAAGAACTTCCTGACGAGGGTAAGGCATCCTCAGCTTGAGAGCTCTAGTTTGTACCCAGTGGAGATAAGGTTCCACCGAGACACAATCGGGTTTTCCTAGAGACTCTCTTCCTTTCCTATGAACGTGCTTCCAGGCATGCACTATTTCTGTCTTTAGTGCCCTGGCATTTTCTCCTTCCTTGAAGAAAAGACCTTCTAGATGAGCATTTTGCGGGACATGCCTCATCGAGTATCCGAGTTGACGGCGAACTAACACTGGATGATAATTGATTCCTCCTTTAGTTCCTATGAGGGGTACATTAGGGAAATTTCCACAACGGTCAATGATTCTGATCCCTTCATAGATTCGATTATACCAATCGATGTCAGAGTTGGTAAGAGACATGATTCTCTGCGACCAACGTAAAGAACTCTTTTGATCCCAAAATGCAGCAGACTTTGGAAAATGGGAAATGAACCATTTGTACAGCAGGGGTACCACTACAAAAAAATTGGTAAATTGCGACAGTTCATTTTGGCAGGTTACGACAGTTAGAACCGACACAATTTTCATATTACGACGGTTGCAACTCCGTCCCAAAAACGTGCGGCCCGAGGCTATTTTGCGACGGTTTGTAAAACTGTCGCTCCAACTGCCGTAACATTCCACGACGGTTTTGAAACTGCCTCTAATATATTATTGCGCCAGTTGTAACCGCCATAATTGTATAATATATTTCATTAAAAATAACGACGGTTATAACCACCATAATTGTATAATATACGCTTTATTAAAAATAGCGACGGTTTAGAACAGTCGTTAATTGTATTATTTTTTAAAAAAAAAAATTGCTATATTATCTCCTCTTTTCATGTTAGTAGAATACCAATACTATTACAATTTTCAATTCTAACAAAATAAAATACTATGAAAAATTATAATTTTTTTAAACAAAACAACTATCAAGATCCACAATAAGGTCAAGAACCTATTTAAATTCATCATGATAAGATTTTGAAAGTAAAAAAATTAACTAATTACCACAAAACTATCAAGAGCATATGATGAATGTTCTACAAACTTCCATGGAAAAACACAAAGCCATAACTTAGAGTATTAAACTTATAAACCACATTAATATAATAATTTATAACAATCATAATATATAATCTTAGTTTGTAACACCTAGAACCGAATTGTTTCCTCTGATAGGCAGCCTCCAAAGTGCACCACACCGACTAGACTCAACAGCAATAGCAGCAAGTCTTACATCGGTAGCTTTATTCCCTTCCAAACGTCTTATAAGGTAACCATCACCATCAACATCATTACCTTCAACATCTTCATAACTCTCATCTGAAGAAATAGTTTTCACAATAGTTTCAGTTTTATCTTTACATATATCTCTCACAACAGTTTCAGTTTTATCAATAGCAGAAAGTATTAAAACTATACCTCACGTCTTTCCTTTCAGAAGCAATCATCAATACGAATAATTACAAACCCATCATCTCTGGTTCTGTTCATAGTTATTTCAACCAAATTCTCCTCCTATTCATCAAGCATGCCACTAGATCCAATTTGAAGCTATAAAGAAATAATAGTCATAAGCTTTCATATAGAGTAAAAACTATAGCTTTTGCAACTATTCAAACTTAAAAGCATAATGTATGCAAGGGAGACCCTGCAACCATGAAGGGCCATTTGTTTCACTTTATCAACATAGAACTGCAGTGCAAACATGTACCAAAGTCATTCCCATAATAAAGGCAAGATAAAAAAGGGCAGGAAAACATATAAAAGATTGTCTAATAAATTCCAATGAAAATATCTTAACTTTTAAGTGTTGTACAAGCTTTGAAAAATGTATTTTAAAGTTATAGTTTTTTTCAAGTTGCTTTTAAACTTCAACATGTAGATGTACACAGCTTTGAACAATTTGTAATATGCGACTCCTGTTTTTCAAACAAACTCGTACATTATAGGTCTGTTGTATTGACTTCTTAAAACTTATATAGTATTCTATTAAAGATAACATATTTTTAATAGATCTATGTATCAAACTTCATGAATTTATACTTACCAAACAAAGCTCCGTCGGGACTCCAAGTCACATGATTGACAGAAACAACTGGATCTTTGACAAGAGCAGTCTGAAATGATCATATCACAATTATTTTTATTTAAATAGTGCATAATTACATAACTCAGGGTTTGGTACAATTTTTCATCAAGCAGGTCAATAGATATAGCCAAAAAATGACAACCTGAAATGACTTTGAACAAGAACTCATATCCCAAACTTACGAAGGGCGCTATCGTTACAAGAGTTTTGAAACGCTTACCGTTGCAATGGATAGATAAACGTCCTCTCCGGAGTTTGGACATTTCTTGAGAATTTGATACATGCCCAATTTTTTTTACTTTTCCTCCATTTATAACTTTCTGCATTGAAATAACAAGAATGAAAATCCATTGTTAAAACAAACCATAATTTGTGTGTCTAAAGCTAACCTTGTTATTCATGTTCCAATGACCAATTTATGGCAGGAGTTTGTCCTCTCTTCTAGTGTCTTGGTATTTCATTTCAACTATGAAGAAAGAGCCTAAATGTATAATTATCATTGAATTCCGAAAGATAAAGAAAAAATGATGAATTCAACAATAGGAAAAATCACCCAAGGAGCAGGAAGAACCAGAGCCTTAACTGATGCAAGCTTGTTGTCTACGCTGATACCAAACTCCTTTGTATAAGGATTACAATTATAACCATTTTGATGAATTGTTTGTTAGTTAAAATAAGAGCAGCATCAATACATGAGCTATTCATTTCAGAATTGTCTCAAACCTATGGTATAATCCCATTATTAGTTCAACATTAAGTGATAACCCCATCTAAGTATCCTTTACACTTTGATAGAATTCCCATCATGGTTCTATGCCACCACTCAACTTAAGTGATTTTCTTAAATCAGAAGAATATAATAACCTCCCAAATGATACATAGCTAAACATGCAAATTAAGGTGTAAGAAAAAATAATATAATGATATATGTTAAACTTGAAATAACAAATAAAAATGCACCTGTGAGACACAAGCTCGTTCAATACAATGTCAATGACATTAAGAGCTTTATGTGGAGTATCCATGTTTTTATACTGAGAAGCTCATGTAACTTATGCATGTTAAAATGAGCTACAAACTTGATTTGAACTTCAAATTTCCTTTCCCTAAACACAAAATTTACAAATCATATTATTTCAAAATCTGAAGAAAAAAATTTACTTAGTTTTTCTTCTGTAATCAATCACCTTGTACTACAAGTTCTCTCATCATCCTCACTCAAGAGTATATTGAACTATTTCGGTGTAAACGGGAGCCAAACAGAAGTGTAAAGAGTCTTTTCATCATCATGAGTTGGGAGTCTCTTTTCCAACTCAGTGTTTCCATGAAGCTTTACTAACTCTGCTAGGATAGCTTTTCTTGTTTTTCTAGAGTTAACTTCAGGATTCATAACAACCTTCGTAAAACACATGATAACTTAGAAAAAATTTTAATTGTGATCGCAATATAAAAGTTCTTGAGGTCCTCGCAACCTCAATTGTGGCTGCATTTTGCAGAAACGTCAAGTTTTGTAGCGTAACCACAATTTTTTCTCAAAATGACTTGCATCATATAGCTGAGTTGCAAATACCTAAGTTATAAGAATTGGACACACATATTTTACCGTATCCAATAGGGAAATAAATAATAAATATGAAAAGCCAATATAATTCCTTACCGTAGGTTAGTCTTGACTCTTCAAGATTACTCATTGACTTTTGGCTCTGTTTTTATCAAAAGCACAACAAGAACTAACGCTCTGCCCAGGATAAAATTCCATCTAAAATAAAATGGGTAAACCAACTAAAGAAATTTTTAAACCATTGAAATTTACATTAAAAAAATTAAACATGTAAAAACACGGTGCTAATTCCCATTGCACTAGTCATTTGTTGCCTTGTTTGATGTGGTTTCTAATGAGGCCAAATGCGTGATCTTAAATCACACCGTAATTGCAGTCTGATGCAATCGCAACCACAATTATGGTTACGGAGTGAAATTTAAAACCATAGTCTCCTCTATCGATTGCTCTAGTGGTCCAACATCGCCCTCAACAAGGCAATAGATGACTAGTGCAAGTTGTTCGTCCCTATGATTCTTAGCATAAACATTTATAGTAGAATACTGATGTCCTCCAAGGAAAAAGAAGGCAATCGCCATTTCGAGCTGATGCTTTTCCAATAAGACATAAGCATTTTTTAAACGCCGCAGCTTTATTTTTCTCAGGCAGCAGCTTTACAGCATCATCTATTTACAAAATAACCTTAATGGATAGGCTCTTTCCTTATCATAATATTTAATCATCACTTACTCTTGTGGGATGTAGGCATGTGTGACTTTTTTCTTCATTTGCATCATTTCTAGTTCATAATACTATACTGCAATGATATAAGGCATATTACATGCTCAGTGATACAAGTCATACAAGGCATATTACATGCTCAGTGATACAAGTCATTAAAAAATATATCTTCAAAAAAATTGTTCGCAAAGTCATAACTACCAAACCAATGATAATGATAATAAGTACAAAGCATGGAAACATATCTCAAGTTGCAAAATTCAAGTTGGTGCGGATGAAAATCATGTTGAATGTAAAACTCTCATCATGCATGAAATCTATCTAATTGGGTGCTTATATATTCAAGTTGATTTGTACTAACAATTATTAGAGATAAATAACAATTATTAAAAACACCCTAAGGCAAACTACAACTTGGCAGAAAAATACAAACACTCTCTTTCTCATGAAATCTCCATAATATCCTCAAATACTTCATTTCAATATCACCTTCTTTAATTTCCTTCAGTAGACCACTCACCATTTTTAAAAGATGAGAAATTTGCAAATTCAACTATAAAATACCTACAAGTTCGTGGAAAATTTCAAGGCTTTTCAATAAGAAAAGTTATACCCGAGTTCTTACTAAATCATGAGTGGCATCCAAATGTAGTTTTCTATGTCATGGTTAGGATTCAAAAACCATTTCCCACTTGAAATAACAATGTAATCTGAGGTCGTGTACTAAACTACCCAATTATAATCCAATTTCCCAATTCATCTATTTTGTCTTAGATATAATAGACAACGAAACTAACATGTTTTATGCAACCCACCATTGATTCACTTAGCAGCTTAATTGAAGCAACAAGAGAGAGCTAGCGAGAGCAAGAATTCGAACAAACATTTTTCAGGTCAAATTTGAAAATGCAGAATTTGAACAAGTTGAAATCGAACCTGTATAAGAAGTGATTAAACTCAAATGAGATTGAAATTAAAACTAGGGCTTCATCGTTTGGGAAAAATGGATTTGCAAAATGTACGGGAGAATCCGAGAATGGCAAAAGTGAATTTGAGGGAAAATGTGATTTTGTTGCAATTACAGCAAATTTGATGCATCAAAGAAGAAGATGTCAATCATGTGAGGGGATTTTTTAGGGTTTCAATCATGTGAGGGGAAAAGAAAAAACAAGGAGGGAAAGTGAAATTTAGAAGGCGAAGTGATTTGGATTCCCTTATGATTTTTCTTCTAGTTTAGGTTTATTTCTTTTATTTTCACACAATTTTATTCTTCTGCTATAGTGTGATAGTTTAGGTTTATTATGTTAAATAATATTTTAAACAAAAATTTTAATAATACTAATAATATATAATAAACAATATAATATAAATTACAATTTTATATATAGAATATTTTATATTTCAATTAAATTTTATTTTTGTATAAAGATACCAATAAATATTTTATTAATTTAAATAAATATTTATATTTTTATATTTTAAATGAAGTGTCTATTTTTTAATAAAATAAATTAGTATTTATTTCCCTCCTTTTTTATTTTAAGGTTTGAGAGAAAAGTATGGAGATGTTGAAAAAATGGAGAGTTAGGTTAGGTTAAAGCATGAGTTGTAAAAGGAAGAGGGTGAAAGACAAAACAAAGTAACTGTAAAAAAATGGAAGAAAAATAATAATAATGATTTTGTTTAAAAAAGTGGAAAATAAAATCAATGGAATAAAAAAATGGAAGAGTAAAGAAATAAAAAAGCATGTCAACATAGTCGCGACAGTTCGTCCAAACGGTCGCAGATGTGAAATGAGGGCAGTTCATTGGTAACTGTTGCAATTATATAGCTCAACATGTCTAGAAAACCTACGACAATTGGCCTTAACTGTCGTGACAACCGTTGCAATTCAGGAATAAGGGCAGTTTTATGGGAACTGTCGCAACTCATGTGTCGTAAATCTCCTTTTTTCTTGTAGTGTACACAACATGTGATTATTCCTCCGCTGTACAAATTCCTTAAATGTACAGAATGATAAGCATCTGCGAGCAAGGTCGGTACAGGGTTTCCAATCAGAAAAATCTTAATGGCATTGATATCAATGAAGTTATCAATGTTGGGAAACAAAAATAACCCGTAGGTGAGCAAAACAAATATGCTTTCGAAAGCGGCCACGTTCCCTATACTAGCAAAGTACAGAGCTTTCTTGATTAAGAACTGGGTTGGCAAACCCTAAATTCCACCCTTAGTGGTCATGTGTGTAACGCCCGTTTATTTAATTAAGTATTTAATTAAATATAATTGTAGTATGTTGTGTTGATTCGCGTTGATTTGAGTATTTGTGTCGATTTAAGTTGATTTCGGAATATCGAAATCTTATGTTGATGTTTCTAAGTTGGTTCGAGTTGAATTGATTTAAGTTGTGGAAATAATATTGGATACTTTCCGTCTATGGTTAAATATGTTGATTTGGTGGTTTGGACGATTTATTTGATAGTCGGTAATTAGTCGATTTAGTAGAGAGAAATAATATTAGAATTAATATTATGGAATATAAGCGTATTTTATTTAAGTGGGCTTATTTTATGTTTGTGTGTAGTAAGATGGGGGGTGAAGATAGTAGGCCCAATAAGAATAATAAAATAATAGTATTATTATTATTATTAGTATTATTATTAATTGGGTTGGTTGAGAAAAAAAAGGGGAATTAGGTTTTGATTAGTGGAGAAAAATAAGGGTTGAGAGAAGGAGTAAAACATGTTGTACGTGAAAAGTTGCAAGAGGAAGTTTTGGAGAAATTGATCGTGGAAGTTACAGAGGAAAAAGTCTTAGAGAAGAATAAGGGTTTTAGAGGAGAGAAAATAGCTTGGAAGCAAAGAAGGAGAAAGAAGAACTCATGATCATATCTCTATTTTCGCACTTATGGTACAGCCTCCACTAAACAGGTGATAACTTTTTACTTGTAATTCCGATTAAAGCGATTCTTGAATTTCTGGAAAGCTTACGAAATTCCCTTCAATTTGATATATGATTTCGTGTCAATAAGTTCGGTATTAAAGGAGAAAAACGCATTTGAAGTTTGGGAGTTCATGCTGGAAATGGGTCAAATAGTAGTTACGGGATTGATGATGATGGAGGCTGAATTTTGGTCAAGATAGGAACTCAATGGCAGCATGTTCATATTTCTAATCTCCATGGATGCAAGAGGAGAGGAAAAGAGGCAGAGCGAAGAGAGAAGCAGTTAGGCTTGGAGTTTTGCAGAGGGGATACGGGAGAATTGCCGTCGGAGCCAAGTCGGAAAAGTCGATCGGAAATTCGAGCGGCCATCAATCTAAGGTAAGGGTGGGGTTCGAATTTTATAACCGGGTATATGATAATTGATACGTGGGATTGGGATTTATATAATTTTCTACTGAATGTGTTGAAGTGTATTGATGAATTGGTTTTGTTTTTGTGGAATTTGATGTTTGCTAGATTGTTTGGTTATTGTTCTATAGTGTTAAACTTAGGATGCAATTTGGTTAAATCGATAGAAACCGATGTTTTCGCGGACGAAAGTCGAAATAGATTGTGTAGTTGTGTCAAGAAATGTTAGGCCGTGATCGAGTATGCTTGTTTCATCGAATTTGGTTGATTTTGTAAGTTTTTTCATTTTTGGATATTTGGGGGTTTAAGATTCGGATTGAAATCGAAAGTCGTAGAATTCACGTTTGATGGTTCCAAATCACTACTATATGTTTGGTATGAATGAGTAGGTGTTTGTTTCGAAGAAAATAATTGAATCGGTCAGATTTTCGGACGAAAATGCAAAATCCCGTAGGGCTGTTATGCAGAAAAATTCTGGTTTCGGAAAGTTTGGAAAATTCATATCTTTTGATCCGTAAGTCAGTTTTGACCCCCGTTCGAAGCGTTGGAAAGCTAACGAGATGTTCTTTCTAGGAAAAATGGTTTTGAGGTCTGTATCTAGTTCAATTATAGAAGAAAATTGAAACCGTATCGTTGTTTTGATTTTTACCGTCGTGAATGTGTGCGATTGAGGTGTTATCGTGCAATATGCCTCAACAATGTTAACCGATTAATAATGCAGAGGAGTGTCAATAATGTGGGGACTTAGAAATAACAGTAGCAGGTTTTGTATCAGAGTTGAATTTAATGACAGTAACATGATTTAGTAGCATTCGAGATTTGATATCAGGGAATCAAATAAATAGAAACAATGGAAATTAGTAGCAATAATGGAGGTTGATGAAAATAGTACCGAATAGTGATATTAGTAGTTTTAACCGATATAATTGTTTAACCGAAATTAGTTGAAATTTTGCATAAGTAATTCGTAAGTGGTTGTAGTTATTTTTGGTTGGTTGATGTATGGAGTTAGTCGAATAAGTAGAATTAAGCGGTAAGATTAGTTGTCCGGTATTAGTTGACAATTTACGAGGTAGTTCGTGTATACGAGTAGATACGTGAATTGTGTTTATTTTGTTAAAATAGGTTGATTACGCTGATTTATAGGTACAGCTGACAATTAAATTGTCCCGGTTTATGGGCATTGTCAATTGTAGGTCTGACGACCAATGTTGGATTAAGTTGTTGCAGCTGATGCATATTTTACGTTTTGTTGTTGCTGAATATGTTGTTGTTTATAAGTTATTATTGATTAAGTTGTGGGCCTATGGCCAGTGTTGAAGCGACGTTGAGTACCTCTGTTGTTGGTACAGTGTAGAATTGTTGTTGTTGTGGTGACGTCGTAGTTGTTGTTGCATGCATACATTTGCATTGATTAAGTTGGCCTGAATTGGCAAATGTTTAAGTTGGAGCTATGCTCACCACGTTGGTCTGGATTGGCAAAAATTAGCGACGAAGGCTTATGCCTTGATGCCTCGATAACCTGGCCTATGTTTAAGTTGGGAGTTTTACTCCGATGGTACCATATGCATGTGCATAGTTGAGTCGCATTTGAGTTGCATGTTGAAGTTGTTAAAATTATTACGTTGTTGTTGACTGTTGGTGTTGTTGATATAAGTTGTTATTGTTGTGAGTTATTGTTGTTATAAATTGTTATTACTGTAAGTTGTCGCTTGATACAGGTTGTTGTTATAAGTTGTTGTTTGTTATAAGTTGTGGTTGCTCTTAAGTTGTTTACTAATAGTTGTTGTATGACTGTTGTATGAAGCGGTGAAATTTGTGTGATTCTAATCTAATATATTAATTATCATGCCTTTGATTATATTTTTCGATATCTCACCCCTTCTGTAATGATGTTACCTATTATGGGTAACTGAGCAGGTACTCAAGAATAACTGTGAAGGTTTGAAGTCTTAGTCGATGTTAGTTCAAGTTGGTGTCATGCTCTGATACGTAGCACTCAGGGGGGGGGGGGGGAATGTTTTGTTTATGTGGTTGTTCCTAATTGTTGTTATTACAATAATTCTTGAATAATTATAAATTGAAGTTTTGATCTAGTTGAATAAAGTGAATATGATTTATAAGTTGTGAAGGTCGAATGCTATGTATCTATTTTAAAAAGAAATACGGGTTTATGTTATTGGTTTTGTTGTTCAAGTTGAAAATGTGACATCTCATTTGTTTTATGTTGAAAATTTTGCACTCTGATTTTTAATAAACGTTGGGTAGAAAATGGGGTGTTACATTAGTGGTATCAGAGCAGGTCGGTCTGTCCGGCCAAGTTATCTAATGTTGTTTATCCCTTAGTACGCGACAAGTGTGTGGAACACTTTCGGTACTTGTTTGTTTTCCTAATTGATGGTATGCAGGAGTTGGTTTGAAACAAGTGGGGGAGAAGTTTACTTCTCAGAGATGTTTGTAGTATGTGAAGTTGAATCAAGGTGATATTGATTGCAGGAGTGTAAGCGTCGTCAGAACTGTGTTGTTGCGAATCGACGAGAGTATAGACTCATGATTTTATCTGTTGGTCCAGTTGAGACATTTGAAGGAGGACAAGTCAGTATGATCGATGTTTGCTTCTCGGAGAAAAGAGGGCAACGTGACGAATAGTGATATGCAAGTGGAGTATAGCTGGAGTAAAGTCGGATGATTTTCAGAGTTGAGTGAAAAACAAGGATTGTTGGAAGAGTTGGAAGCAAGAGAAAGAGGTAGAGCTCATGTTCACCAATTTCGGTTTTTATTTTCACATTTATGGAATAGCCTTCAGTATAAGAGGCATAACTTTCTACTCGTAACTCCGATGAAAGCGATTCTGGACTTTTTGGAAAGTTTACGAAATTCCCTACAGTTTGCATATACGATTGGTCTTCAGGAAGTTTGTGAAGAGGGAGAAAAGTGCGTTTTAATATTTGGGTCTGATGCTGATTTTTGGAAAATTCTGCATATGGAAATTCTGAACCAGTCCCGTTGTAAGGATGATAACTTTTTACTCGTAACTCGGATTCAAGCGATTCTTGAAGTTCTGGAATCTTTACGAAATTCTCTTCATTTTAGAATATGATTTTGTGATTGAGAGGTCTGTATTGAAAGAGATATTTGTGGTTGAAGTTGAGCGACTACTGCTGAAAAATTTGGAAAGATGAAGCCTAGTGTGAAATTTTGATAAGAATAATATGTTGGTAATTATAAGGATGTGACGGTATCTGAGAATGCATCGAGATGCAATTTATGTTGAATAAGGAGAAATAAGTGATGATGTCATGTGATAGTAATGTTGAGAAAAAGACAGATGGTTGATTTGCAACATTAAAATTTTCAACTTGGATAAGAGTTGTAATTGGAGTGAGCCGAGTTGGATAGTACTTGAAGTAGTAGCGATTCCGCTGTTGGGGAGATATTTAATAATTGTGTTGTGCTACGAGCATGTATAAGAGATTACGTATTGGATTTTCAACGTTTTGGTATAATTGACGAAGTTGAAATTAAGGAAACTAAGAAGACGTTGATAAGCCTCAGAGAGTTGGTGGAGCATTGTGCTTACGGACTTTAGGCACAAGTTGTAGTACGCTATTGTGTTGGGTAATGATGATTTATGCCACTGTTATGGTTGTCGGCTGTCTATTGACAAATTGAGGAACTGATCACCCTTAATCTCTTGTTGATAGTAGACGGAATCATGATTGATGGATAGATGTGTCGTGCCAACTAGTATAGTACGTATTTGAATTAGTTGAAGTCAAGCCAAGTGCTTGTGGATTGTTTATTTTGTCGATGTAGATTCATATATGAGCATATTAGTTGAATTTAAGGATGATGGCATGAGGTTGCGATTTAATTGATGAGTAGTATGGAAATTCGCAGTTGAGTTCTGGGTAGACTTGATACTTTGCAAGTAATCAGAGTGCGCAGCGAACGCGTGGTGTTGTACAGTTGTTCATGCGTGAGCAACAACGATGTTGGTAGTTTGGTTGTATTGATGTCGTGTTTAAGTTGTGTGATCGTATGTTGTTGCGTTCTAGTTCTTAAACCGGAGAATTCTTAAGTTGGTTACTCTTTATGTTATGATGTTAAGTTGTCAAGTGTGTCGCATGAGTAGTATTCAGGTTGTTTTCGCCGTCGATGTTATGAATTGTTTGTATTATACGTAGGTTGCCTTCGGAGATGAGAGTTGATTAGTCGGATGGAATCACATAGTTGGAGTAGTTGTATCGGATGAATTTTCGAGGACGAAAATGTTCTAAGTGGGGGAGAGTTGTAACGCCCGTTTATTTAATTAAGTATTTAATTAAATATAATTGTAGTATGTTGTGTTGATTCGCGTTGATTTGAGTATTTGTGTCGATTTAAGTTGATTTCGGAATATCGGAATCTTATGTTGATGTTTCTAAGTTGGTTCGAGTTGAATTGATTTAAGTTGTGGAAATAATATTGGATATTTTCCGTCTATGGTTAAATATGTTGATTTGGTGGTTTGGACGATTTATTTGATAGTCGGTAATTAGTCGATTTAGTCGAGAGAAATAATATTAGAATTAATATTATGGAATATAAGCGTATTTTATTTAAGTGGACTTATTTTATGTTTGTGTGTAGTAAGATGGGGGGTGAAGATAGTAGGCCCAATAAGAATAATAAAATAATAGTATTATTATTATTAGTATTATTATTAATTGGGTTAGTTGAGAAAAAAAGGGGAATTAGGTTTTGATTAGTGGAGAAAAATAAGGGTTGAGAGAAGGAGTAAAACATGTTGTACGTGAAAAGTTGCAAGAGGAAGTTTTGGAGAAATTGATCGTGGAAGTTACAGAGTAAAAAGTCTTAGAGAAGAGTAAGGGTTTTAGAGGAGAGAAAATAGCTTGGAAGCAAAGAAGGAGAAAGAAGAACTCATGATCATATCTCTATTTTCGCACTTATGGTACAGCCTCCACTAAACAGGTGATAACTTTTTACTTGTAATTCCGATTAAAGCGATTCTTGAATTTCTGGAAAGCTTACGAAATTCCCTTCAATTTGATATATGATTTCGTGTCAATAAGTTTGGTATTAAAGGAGAAAAACGCATTTGAAGTTTGGGAGTTCATGCTGGAAATGGGTCAAATAGTAGTTACGGGATTGATGATGATGGAGGCTGAATTTTGGTCAAGATAGGAACTTAATGGCAGCATGTTCATATTTCTAATCTCCATGGATGCAAGAGGAGAGGAAAAGAGGCAGAGCGAAGAGAGAAGCAGTTAGGCTTGGAGTTTTGCAGAGGGGATACGGGAGAATTGCCGTCGGAGCCAAGTCGAAAAAGTCGATCGGAAATTCGAGCGGCCATCAATCTAAGGTAAAGGTGAGGTTCGAATTTTATAACCGGGTATATGATAATTGATACGTGGGATTGGGATTTATATAATTTTCTACTGAATGTGTTGAAGTGTATTGATGAATTGGTTTTGTTTTTGTGGAATTTGATGTTTGCTAGATTGTTTGGTTATTGTTCTATAGTGTTAAACTTAGGATGGAATTTGGTTAAATCGATAGAAACCGATGTTTTCGCGGACGAAAGTCAGAATAGATTGTGTAGTTGTGTCGAGAAATGTTAGGCCGTGATCGAGTATGCTTGTTTCATCGAATTTGGTTGATTTTGTAAGTTTTTGCATTTTTGGAGATTTGGGGGTTTAAGATTCGGATTGAAATCGAAAGTCGTAGAATTCACGTTTGATGGTTCCAAATCACTACTATATGTTTGGTATGAATGAGTAGGTGTTTGTTTCGAAGAAAATAATTGAATCGGTCAGATTTTCGGACGAAAATGCAAAATCCCGTAGGGCTGTTATGCAGAAAAATTCTAGTTTCGGAAAGTTTGGAAAATTCATATCTTTTGATCCGTAAGTCAGTTTTGACCCCCGTTCGAAGCGTTGGAAAGCTAACGAGATATTCTTTCTAGGAAAAATGGTTTTGAGGTCTGTATCTAGTTCAATTATAGCAGAAAATTGAAACCGTATCGTTGTGTTGATTTTTACCGCCGTGAATGTGTGCGATTGAGGTGTTATCGTGCAATATGCCTCAACAATGTTAACCGATTAATAATGCAGAGGAATAGCAATAATGTGGGGACTTAGAAATAACAGTAGCAGGTTTTGTATCAGAGTTAAATTTAATGACAGTAACATGATTTAGTAGCATTCGAGATTTGATATCAGGGAATCAAATAAATAGAAACAATGGAAATTAGTAGCAATAATGGATGTTGATGAAAATAATACCGAATAGTGATATTAGTAGTTTTAACCGATATAATTGTTTAACCGAAATTAGTTGAAATTTTGCAGAAGTAATTCGTAAGTGGTTGTAGTTATTTTTGGTTGGTTGATGTATGGAGTTAGTCGAATAAGTAGAATTAAGCGGTAAGATTAGTTGTCCGGTATTAGTTGAAAATTTATGAGGTAGTTCGTGTATACGAGTAGATACGTGAATTGTGTTTATTTTGTTAAAATAGATTGATTACGCTGACTTGCAGGTACAGCTGACAATTAAATTGTCCCGGTTTATGGGCATTGTCAATTGTAGGTCTGACGACCAATGTTGGATTAAGTTGTTGCAGCTGATGCATATTTTATGTTTTGTTGTTGCTGAATATGTTGTTGTTTATAAGTTGTTATTGATTAAGTTGTGGGCCTATGGCCAGTGTTGAAGCGACGTTGAGTACCTCTGTTGTTGGTACAGTTTAGAATTGTTGTTGTTGTGGTGACGTCGTAGTTGTTGTTGCATGCATACATTTGCATTGATTAAGTTGGCCTGAATTGGCAAATGTTTAAGTTGGAGCTATGCTCACCACGTTGGTCTGGATTGGCAAAAATTAGCGACGAAGGTTTATGCCTTGATGCCTCGATAACCTGGCATATGTTTAAGTTGGGAGTTTTACTCCGATGGTACCACATGCATGTGCATAGTTGAGTCGCATTTGAGTTGCATGTTGAAGTTGTTAATATTATTACGTTGTTGTTGATTGTTGGTGTTGTTGATATAAGTTGTTATTGTTGTGAGTTATTGTTGTTATAAATTGTTATTGCTGTAAGTTGTCGCTTGATACAGGTTGTTGTTATAAGTTGTTGTTTGTTATAAGTTGTGGTTGCTCTTAAGTTATTTACTAATAGTTGTTGTATGACTGTTGTATGAAGCGGTGAAATTTGTGTGATTCTAATCTAATATATTAATTATCATGCCTTTGATTATATTTTTCGATATCTCACCCCTTCTGTAATGATGTTACCTATTATGGGTAACTGAGCAGGTACTCAAGAATAGCTGTGAAGGTTTGAAGTCTTAGTCGCTGTTAGTTCAAGTTGGTGTCATGCTCTGATACGTAGCACTCGGGGGGGAAATGTTTTGTTTATGTGGTTGTTCCTAATTGTTGTTATTACAATAATTCTTGAATAATTATAAATTGAAGTTTTGATCTAGTTGAATAAAGTGAATATGATTTATAAGTTGTGAAGGCCGAATGCTATGTATCTATTTTAAAAAAGAAATACAGGTTTATGTTATTGGTTTTGTTGTTCAAGTTGAAAATGTGACATCTCATTTGTTTTTTGGTGAAAATTTTGCACTCTGATTTTTAATAAACGTTGGGTAGAAAATGGGGTGTTACAATGTGAGTCCTGACTTCCGACTCGTCCAAATAGATTGCTCTTGCAATGTTTTGATCCTTTGGAATTTCTTCCAGTCCAGAAAAGGGAGCTTGGTCAGTAATATGCAAATAAGTCAGGTGAAAGTACTCCTCCAGTGTTGGTGCTAGTTGATAATCCGGGAATGTGAAACAGTGATAGACTGGATCGTAAAACTGGATTAGTGTGGACATGATTCCTTTAATTACATGGACCCTTAACAGAGAAAGCAGCCCCCCAATACTTAGCTCTGAAAGCCTCAGGGTTAGTGATCATCCTCGAAGTCGTATAGGCATTGAATACGCAAAGTTCATCTCCATTGATTTGATGGTCAACCGAGACCTCTTATCTGGGATTCACTCCCCGTAAGATTACCCGTATAATGCCATCACTTATCTTAGGTGTATACTCAATCTTTCCACATGCGGCATCACACACATTCTCATTAGCAGAAAAGTAAACACGGGTATCAATTAGGAAAAGCAGTATATATATTTGTCCTAACATCCTAGACCTCTATAATCCTATGATCATAACAGACAATGACTTCCCAGCAGAGTCGTCATTTCTGTGACACTTTGTGAACTTAAGGTCTTCTACCTAAGCCTGTAAGAGAGAAATTTCTCCCACTGTGGTCGCCATTTTTCTTTAGTGCGATTTTTGTGGTTTTGAATCACTATCGCTTTGGTACTACAGTTCAATTCATTTTTTATCCTGTTGAAGCTGATTAAGGAAGGGAAATAGATGTCTCCAATTAACCCTGCTTGCATACTGAGGTTAAATAGTCAAAACTGTTGGTTTACAGATGCTATCAAAAAGGGGGGTCTGTCTTAGGTTATTTGCTTAAAAAAACAGTGTCTGGACTATTTACGAGGTTTTTGGTAAGATGTTAGGTCTGATGCTTCTTGATTGATGTATGGAGGTACTGGATTTTGGGTTTTTGATTAGTATGCTCGCTAAGATTTTACAATCTTATGCCTACGCATTCTCGTTTAACGAAACAGGGAAATCAGAGCGATCGTAGTTCCTCCTATTCTATGGGAGGAAAGGGGTTATTTTGGTGTCTTGTTCAAAGCCCAAGACATGAAGCTAAAGGTGGTTTGTATCTTGTTTAAAGCTCAAGATATGAAGCTAAAGGTTTGACTGAGAGAGAATTTGTCATCTTTAAAGAGGAATTGTCGATGTTTGTATGCTGTGAGCAAGGCACTAATTTGATGCTAAAAGGTTGATTGACTCAACCGGGGTTTCTTTATATGAAGCCTAAGAGGAGGCGGGAAATTTGACTTCTCTGGGGAAAATGTTCTTTCTGTCTTGTACAAAGCCCAAGATTGAGGCTAAAAAGGATTTTGACTCTGTTGAGGAGAATGTATCATGTATAAAGCCCAAGATGGAGGTTGAAAGGGTTTGACTTAACAAGAGAGTACTTTTATCTGTCCTGTATAAAGCCCAAGACAGAGGCTAAGAAAGGGTTGACTCAACAAGAGAGCCATGAACAGGTGATTGACTCAACAAGAGAGTCTGAAGATTGCTTGACTCAACAAGAGAGTCTTTTATACTCAACAAGAGAGTGATTTGTTGTCTCGTGCGAAGCCCGAGATTGAGGCTAAAAGGAGATTGACTCAAAAAGAGAGTCTTTTATACTCAACAAGAGAGTGTTTTATATGTCTCATACGAAGCCCGAGATTGAGGCTAAAAGGAGATTGACTCAACAAGAGAGTCTTTTATACTCAACAAGAGAGTGTTTTTATATGTCTCGTACGAAGCCCGAGATTGAGGGTAAAAGGAGATTGACTTAACAAGAGAGTCTTTTATACTCAACAAGAGAGTGTTTTTTCTATCTCGTACAAAGCCTGAGATTGAGGCCAGAAAGGGATTGACTCAACAAGAGAGTCTTTTATACTCAACAAGATAGTGTTTTTATATGTCTCGTACGAAGCCCGAGATTGAGGCTAAAAGGAGATTGACTCAACAAGAGAGTCTTTTATACTCAATAAGAGAGTGTTTTATATGTCTCGTACGAAGCTCGAGATTGAGGTTAGAAAGGGATTGACTCAACAAGAGAGTCTTTTATACTCAACAAGAGAGTGTTTTTATATGTCTTGTACAAAGCCCAAGACGGAGGCTAAAGGTGTTTCACTCAACAAGAGAGTCTGAAAAGGTTAGCTCCGCTAGGGAGAATCATTTGTACAAAGCCTAAAAGGAGGCTATTTTAATGCTGAGGATTATTGAGATCCTGAAGCGTGCCCAAGTGTGGGGAAATCTCATGAGAGAGATCGGGTTTCTGCGGGAGATTGATCCAGAGTGATCGGTATTTTTTCCTATTGTTTGAAAGGAACTTGAGAATGTCTTTGAGACTCAAGAGGTTTAAACTGTCCAAGTCTAGAGTTTTATCTTTTGTATGATGCCCAAGAGGAGGCACGGGCATTAAGGGATGAGTATCAACCCTAAAATGGCCGGAGTTTTGACGCTGGAAAGACTGCTCTAGCAAAGGATGACTAAGTTCTGTCTTATACCTTTAAGAGGTCGTCAGGGTCCTTGTATTAAGCCCAAGAGAAGGCATGAGAACTTCTAAGAAGCCGAAGGGTCCTTGTACAATGCCCAAGAGGAGGCAGGGATGCTTTTAGGAAACCCGTGGGTCCCCAAACCAAGAGAAGTTCAAGAAATACAATTCACAGAGAAGAGATCATTCCAAGAAAGTTCGAGAATTTGGAAGAAACTCAAGAGATGCCATTCACGGAGAAAAGATCATCTCTGGGGAGTTAGAGTTTCTTTGACAATTTCTAAGGGTGACAGTCTGAGAAAAGGTTCACCGAGAATACTGCCTTTCTCTTTGTTCCATATTGTTTAACCCCAAGAGAATGAAAGACTATATCTGGAAGTCCTATGGGGATCTAGTTTTGTTTGTATTTAAAGAGTGACCAACAGGGCTTTACCTAGTTCTAGACGTAGTTGTCGAGGAAAACTCTAAATAACTATACTAGTATTACACAGTGGATATGTGACAAGTATATAAAACGATGAGAAAGAAGACATACAGTGAAGCAGCCCCACAATACTGTTATATACATATGAAAGCGGTAAATGAAAGCGGATAAACACTTACCCGTTGTAGAGCTTCCATGCTATTTTGTTAGTTGTTCGACAAAGAAAGTTTTGATAAAAACATATATTTGAATTCAAAATCAAAGGAGAAAGTGTTTTGAAAATATTGTTGGGGCTTACAGCTCAAGGAGAGGCCCAAGTTTTAACGATGATCACACCGTTGTTTTGAAAACTGTACAGAGGGACTTATACAATATGTGAGGCCCAAAAAGTTTTTATGTACAAGGGGGTGGGTCTTACAGCTCTATTAGAGGCCCAAATATTTATTTTAAATAAAATAAATTGGACTTACAACACGAGGGTAGGCCCAGGGTTATTTGTTAAAAAGGCGACGATGGCGCCGTTGTTTTTGAAAATACAGTGGGACTTATACAATGATTGAGGCCCAAAAATTGGTGTATTTACAAAGGGGATGGGTCTTACACTCAAATAGAGGCCCAAAAAGTTTTTAAATAAAAGAAATTGGACTTACAACACGAGGGTAGGCCCATATGATTTGATTTTTGAATTGGCGATTGCGCCGAGATTTTTCTTTTAACGCAGAAGGACTTATACAATATCTGAGGCCCAAAAATTGTTTTGGTTAAAAGGGGATTGGGTCTTACACTCTATTAGAGGGCCATGAGTGTTTGAAAATTAATAAAGATAGGTCTTATAGCTCAAGGAGAAGCCCAAATATTTTTGTTAAAAAGGCGACAATCGTGCCGAGGGGGATTCGAACCCCAGACCTCTCGCTTGCTAATACACACAAACCAACTGATCAACCACTGAGGCGCAATGCCAATTCATTTAATATATGGCAAGGGAAAAATATATAGCAAATTTGGTTGGTTTTCTGAACCATGGTGCCATGGCCATCTTCATCATCAAGCTCAGATGCGTGAAGCTCTCTAACTTATTCGTTTCTCAACCATTTGACATAATTCAAACACCAATTTTATGCGTTTTTGAACAAGGAATATGATGGTAATATTCAATTTTGTTGAAATGGATTGAATCAGAACATAACAAGTTAAAACCTGAAGAACCCTAAAATTGGCATGAACTCAAGGAAATCCTATATACAAATTGTAAACAACAATTGATTGAGGGGAAATACTCAACATATGATGACAAGCAATTGGCAAAAGTATCATGCGGAGAAATATGCATGGATCATGTTATGAGAGTTTTGAGGCTTACCTTGATGCAAGCTGAAATGGAACTCTGCACAGATGGTGTTTCAGAAGTGATTTGATGATCCCTATAGCTTTAGTGGATGTTGTTGAGTGGATTGCAAGTCTTGGAACACTTTGAAAATATTTGGATCAAGTTGGAGGAATCCAACTGCAGAATGGATGCATAATGGCTTGGTTGAAGAGTGATTTTGAGCTAAAGGTGTTACAGAGATGATTTAAGTGTTTGAACACCTCATATACATCATATGTGACGTGTTTGAGCAATTGGATTGGATTGTTTAAGGATGCAACTCAAAACCTGATGGTGGTTGCTCAAAAACAAAGAAATTTGGCACTTAAGAGAGAATGAGAGAAAGCAAAGTTGTAAGCTGCTTTGGTGTGCCTTGAATGATCAGTTGGAATCTCTATTTATAGGTAATCAACTCTTGTCTTGGAGGAATAGTGAATGACTGCAAGATCAGATCACCTTCAAATGGATTGGCTTGGCATAAATACCTCTTGCACTAGGTGTAACAGCTGCCCCAAATAGATCAGTTATGCCTTGACTGATCCCACATTCCTCAGTCATTTTAATTGTTGTTTATTAGGGCATCTTGACTACAAGTGATCAGAATCTTGAAAGTGCACTATTTGCATTAAATTTCCTTTGAATTCCATGTATTTGTTCCACTATTCATCATGCAAAAGGAGGAGCTTTGAAGTATTCTTGGCCTAACTTATCAGGTTGGATCAGATGCATTGTGATCAGGTTGGATACAGGAGGCATAGAGATCACAAGCCTTGACTCAGAAATCGTGTGAAGCAAGAAAACTTGAAAATTGATTTTTCAAAACAGTTGTAGCAACATGACTTTGGGCATGGATTTCTCTTGGCTCAAGCTGAGTTGTTTCATGCCAATAAGTTCCTTGGATTGTAGGCAACATGTACAACAACTTTGATGTTTATATCTTGAATTGATTCAGCTTGCAATTGTGTGAAAAAATCCCACAAGTTTTGGTGTTTTCAACAAAATCTGTCTTGGACAGAATTTTGTCTAAGTGTTGAAAAAGAGGGATTTTCATGTTTTTAGTGATTTTGATCCAATCATAACTTGAAATCTATGAGGAATTGGAATGAGGTGTAGTTAACACTTTTAAAGTATGCCATGAGAGCTACAAATCCATCTTTGGATCATTCAAAATGGTTACTTGGATCTGAAGTTATGATCCTTGGAAGTTGGTACCCTAGCCACTTTGTTCCATAACTTAGAAAAATTCTAAGTTTTTTATGGTTACCCCTTTTACAAGTTATCCCACTTTCTTTGATTTTTCTTGATGAATGTTGATTCAAATCACACATTAACATCATTTTAGGGTCAAAGAACCATAATCGTGAAAAATCTCAAAAAGTCAAACTTTGACTTTTGTGCACAATTGACTTTTTATCAGATGAATTGCAAACTGTGCCATCCTTGGTGAAATCAGGTCCTTGACCTAAATCAAACCTAATGGATGTGTTCCATAGGTGTTGTAGGGTGTATTGAATCTTGTACCAAGGTTTGGGATCATGTCTTGGTCAAAAGTCAAAGGTACAGTTGACTTTTCTCGCGAAACCCTAATTGTGGTCCTGATGAAATTGAGGTTTGTGACTCAAGCTTCTTGGATCAATCCATTGTTGCAAATGGATCAATGTAGTTTATTGGAGACCCTCAAATCATGTCTTGAGGTCTTGGCTCATGTTTTACCCCAAAATTTAACTTAGGGGTGAATTAGGTCAAGAAACCCTAATTCCTGATTTTTTATAAATACATCCCCTGAGGCTAAATTGACTGGATGATTGGGTTTATGAGGTCCCTTAGAGTATTTTGGGTTGTGCTTTGAATCATTGGCTCATGCCCAGATAAAAATTTCCATCTGGAGGCCCTGGTCGACAAAAACCCTAATTTGGTGACACTGGCGATCTCGAGGCTTGATCCACTTGGAATGTTGCAGCCTGGTGCTTGATCCTTGATGTGGGAGTCCTCTTGATCCATTGTGGATGTTTGAGAGGTTTAGACAAGTTGAAGATCATGTCATTCCTTGATTGATCCTTTTTCTAAGGCTCTGAGAGGGCTTGAAACCCTAAGTTTGATTGTAGTGGATGCTCACCCATCTTTGGGGAAACTAATGAGGTATGATGGTTCATCCATATTGTGATGATGGTTTGCACAATGATGGGAAATCTTAGTGGTCAAAATTTGGGGTATGACATACACCACACGAATTCCTCTTGATTTCTCATGTATAGACCTCCATGTTCCTTGAGATAAAATCCAATTGATCTGGAATGATCCACATTCCTCAAAGAGATACCATACCTCTTAATTTGTTATCTTCTCAACGATGTCAGATATCGTCTACATGCTCTAGAAATCTTCAGCCCATCTGCTCCACAAGCACCAACTGATTTACTTCTAGCATGTCCCATTCACATCAGACTTCTAAGATAGTCTTTTACCCATCATTCTCCTGTATGATAAGATAAATACTTCTTAGACAAGATGTGAGTGTCAAGTTCTACCCTCAGAACTTAGTATCTTATTCCAAGGATAACCAACCCAGAAAATGTTCTAATATCTGTTAGGACATTCTTCACAAATCACAAACACCACACACCATGGTTCTTGATATGCTCCACCACTGGACTTACTATCTGCATAGTAATCCAACTGAAGATCTTCAAACAACACTACCCCACCAGCTTGATCAACAAGAACTTCAGAAACTCGGAGAGAAATAAATTCTCATCCACCAAAAGAAGGCATACTTCCATCCTCAACCTAGAACTTCTACCGCAAGCTCCAAGAGAACCAGAACCTCCTTACATTTTCAACCAACTACCCTTCTACACAAGAGTAATTAGTTCCAAGCACCCTGCTTGAATGCACACTAGAAATCAACCAAATGCCACCTTTTGACCGATATCATTCTTCTTCAGAACTCCCACAAGATACACTGATCCACCAATGAAATCTGATCTTTAAGTAACATGAACTACTTGCTCCATAGCAAGACATCTTGGATCCACCAAGCCTCTAGACATGTAACATCTTCTTAAACCACAGCTCCTGCAAACTGCATGAGATAGACCTTTTTAAAGTATCCATAACTTCCATTCTCATGTAGATTACCTTATCTTAAGCTGATGTGCCACATCACTAGCTGGGACTCTAAAGTTATGCTAGATGTCCGAACATTCTGATACGACATCCAACTGCTGAATTCAGCTCCTCCTTCTGCCACATAGAAGAACCTCCTCCCTATTACAAAACAAGAGTTCCATGATCTCATAGACTTGATTCAACAACCAAGTTTGAGTAAACAACCTCCATCCTGCTTATTACAAATATTCCCTTCAAGCTCATACCTTGAAGAATAACTGCTTTGAAACTCCAAAGACTTCACACGTCTAAATCTTCAGAAGATAAGTAATCATAGACTACACCATAGCCATACCAAAGAGTGCCACTTTCCTTGAGTAAAGCAGTCTGTAGAAAGTCAAAGATAACTGCCACTTAACCCTGACATTCAAAATGAGCAAGATCCCATGCTCCCAAGTACCTAGATCAGAAATAAACTGATCCAAGTTGGCTAACACCAGCACTCCATTCTAGACAAGTCTCTTGCCAGGACACTTTCTAGATAAACATCAGATGCTTCTAGTAACACCTTGAACACACTTGCCGCACTCAAATACTCTTAGATCAGAAATAAACTGATCCAAGAACAAACCATCAAGATTATGATGTCTTCATCTTCATCTTTAACAGCACCAAAGTCCAGACCAGTTTCTTGCCAGGAAACTCTCCAGAGATCACATGCTACTGTCATAGCAGACTAAAGCAGATTCTCAGGTCAACACCCAAGACCAAAATAGATGCTAAAGCGTATGCAGTACCCCTCCCATGATTCTGCACAAACTCTGATGATGAGATGTTCCAACATCTTGTTGAACATCAGCAATCTTGACTTTCAAGGATAATCAATTAAATACTTTTGAATTCCACAAATAACAATTGATCTTAAATCCTTGTCCAATAACCCTTCTTCACTGTTGTAGCTAAGCTCCACCAGATCACTTCATGAACACTTATCAATCATTCAATCTTTTGTAAGTATCTTCTTTGACAAACAGTGTTGAGATACCAAGGCTGCCACCCTTGACTCAAGTAACTAAGTTTCTCTCTGAACGAACCTTATTTACCTCAACAGTTCTGAGAACTACAATCAGATTAGATCCACGCTTAGGGTTAAGAGAGATGAATCATGCCTTGCTGTTTTGGATAGTGAAAATAAATCACCTCCACTTTCTTCAGGTTGTGTTTCATAGAAACACCTTCTAGTCAGAAGAATAACTAGAAAACTCCAGATGTACGACTGAGACGCCTTTATGAGTGGATTTGATAGAATTCTAAAGTATCTTTGACAACCTAGCCTATCAATAATTTATCAAACTCCCAGAGCAAGAACTTGATAAACCTAAACTCAACTCGTCTCCTCTTCAATTGACTTCAAACTACACCATAGAACTAAGCTTCCAAGTACCAAGTCACCATAACATACATCTTTCAACAACTCCTTCCATTCCATCGCTACCGACTTTGGAATAAAAAGATGCAAATATCTTCAACTATAGAAGCCGAAGATTGAGACCTTCCACCATCTGTCTTTAGTAACAACTCCAGAACCACATAATTCTAGAGCTCTTCCATCATAAACATATGCAGCGGAACTACCAAGGAACATATCCTGCTTGCCCTAATAAGATGTCAGAATATCTTATAAGACACCCCAACAAAAGAACTAGCCACTTCTCCTGTAGTTGTTGTAGAACCTCCTCAGCAACATGAACAACCACCGGGTTGTTACCTTCGATCCAGAACATCCATCCCATCCATTAATACCCTTGAGTATGTCTGAGTTAATTAATCTGATCTTCAACACCCCTCCTTGTTTAAACACCATAAAGTATCTCCCATAGATCTCATCCAGAAATAGACAGGATGCCTGCTCTGATACCAATTGAAATTATGGCATTACAGACAACAAATGTCCTAACACATGTCAAGACATTGTTCTGCATAACATTTAAAAAAGGAATAGAAATAGCAGACTGATACCTTGAATATCAGAACTGCAACAACACAGATGTTACGACATATTTTCCAACATGTTTATCATGAACCCTAACAGAAAAGTAAATCTGCAGAATGATAAGGAACACAACAATTGTTAACCCAGTTCGGTGCAATTCACCTACATTTGGGGATACCAATCCTGAAAGAAGACTCCACTATCTGTAGAATTGTTACAAAGCTAAACTCCCCCGTTTACAACTTTATATCCTAATATCTACCTTATGAAAACTTTATCAAAGAACACACTCTTTGATACGAGATACCCCACTCACTTCCCTTAATCACAAACTATGATTTCTACATTATCCCTGTCAATACAAAATTCAGTATTCAGTCAAGCTTTCTTGACAAACACGCTAACTTGGATTTGCTTAAAAGCTTCATCCAAGAACAATACACAATCCAATACCTCAAGGCCTATGGATATGTGTAGTACCTATGTCTTCCACACTATACCAAACTGATACAGAGGGAGACTCACAAACCTAGAGCCTACGACTCTCAAAACCCAAACCCTTATTTTTACACAAGAGAACTAGGTTACAATTGTTACATTCAAGGCACATCAAAAACCCTAGACCTAAGTCTTCTTATATAGTCTTCAGCTATCTTGGGCTTTCTATCTTTGGTCCTTGATCCATGCGCATTAAATATTGGCATATTTGTTACTGGTCTAAACTTGCTAAACCAGTATATCAGTCATAGATGTAGTGTCTTCAGGTTGAGACTTCTTCTTCGACATCTTTGTTCATGGCCAAATTTATTCATCTTTATCATCAATATGTTTTACCAAAATTTTGTCAAACCATAGGAGCTTTCAAGTTTGACTTTCGTCAATTTCAAATGATTATGTATGTTCCAAACCTTTCTTATCATTTCTGCTTACTCCATAGATCATAGAAGCTATTCTGCTTCTATCTATGCTTTTAGGAAGAAAATACTGGAATGCTCTATCATACTTGTTGATACAGCTTGTGTCAGAGACATTGGAGATTAATTCTTCTTCTAATTTAGCAACTTTGCTTTTCAAGGCATAATTACTATTTTTTAAGGAAAAAATGTTTTCATTTAGAGAAGAATTATTCTGCTCAAGCTTATCTTTTTCCTCGGAAGCAATTACATATGATCTTTTAAAATCTTTGTATTTACTCTGAAGAGTTTGATACTTTTCCAGCATTCCCGAAAGACATGAATCTAATTCACAACGAGAGAGTTTAGATAATACCTCTGAGTCAGAGTCAGATTCTGATTCTGGTTCTGATGATATCCTGTCTTCTGATTCTCCAGAAACTTCATCGTCAATTATTGCTACTAGCGCAACATTTGCTTGTTCTTCATCAGAGTCTTCTTCTTCAGAATCAGAGTCGTCCCAAGTTGCCATTAGTCATTTCTTCGCTTTGGAGAAATTCTTCTTGGGCTTCTTGTCTTTCTTGAGCTTTTGACACTCGTTCTTGTAATGACCTGGCTCATTACACTCATAGCAGATAACTTCCTTTCCCGAGTTATGCTTCTTCTGTCCAGATGATGACTCAGAGTGGACTTTGTTTCTTCTTGATCCTCTGAAGTTTCCTTGCCTATGCTTCCAGAGTTTGTTGATCCTTCTGGAGATTAGCGATAGCTCATCTTCTGACTCTTCACCAGAATCTTCTGAGTCTTCCTCAGCTTGATAAGCCTTTTCCTTTTCAAGTTTAGACTTAAGAGCGATAAATTTTCTTCTCTTTCGAGGTACATCTTCTTCCAACTCTATCTCATGACTTCTTAAAGAACTAACAAGCTCTTCAAGACTTATGCTGTTAAGATCCATGGATAGCTTTAAAGCTTTTTACATAGGTCTCCATTTCTTGGGAAGACTTCTTATGATCTTTTTAACATGATCAGCAGTTGAGTAACCTTTGTCTCCTTAACTTGAGCATTTCCTTCATAAGTCATTCTTAGAGAGTAAAAAATGGATTTAGCAGTATCTCTATTTGTTATCTTCTCATACTCAGTATAAGAGATATCATTTAGCAATATAGTTATTGCCTTGTGATGATTCTTATAATCTTTCTTCTATTGGTTGGTCATATCACTTCTGGATATTTTAACACCTGTAGCATCAACTGGGTGAGTGTAGCCATCGAATACAAAATCCCAAAGATCTACATCGTAACCTAGAAAGAAACTTTCTATTGTGTCTTTCCAGTGGTCAAACTTTTCACCATAAAAGACTGGTGGTTTGGCACTGTAATGATCTTTCTCTTCTATAACAGGATTAACATTAGCTGTAGTAGCCATGATATCTCACACAAATACTGGATCGGTACTGAACACGGTGAAGTGTTGATAAATCGTTTAATCACAATCAGAACCGGAGCTCTGATGTCAATTGAAGGTGTGAGAAAAACACAAGAAATGTGGGGTTTTAATTAGATTTTCAAAATGAAAGCTTTTTGTGAAACTCAAACAAAGATCATAAATAGACTAACAATAGAGAAAGACACACAGTATATCTTGGTTCACTTGAAAACTATCAAGTTAATCCAGTCCACCAGCCAAGGTGATTTCGCCTTATACACAAGGACTTAATCCACTATAACCAAACTGATTACAATTGCACTAGCAACTGCTGGTGACTAACAATACACAGACTAAATGTTTCTTCTTAAGGATTCTGACCCAACTGGTCCCTTAAGGAATTCAAACAACTGTTTGATCAAATAAATGTTTACAATGAAATGCTTCTTACGTAAGCTGATATAAACACAATTTCTAGCTCAATCTATCTTAGAGAGAATCTATACAGTAAGAACAATCTTCTTCTTTGTATTGTGGTGCTTTACTGTTCACTCATGGATTTCTCTATTTCTTGAGTTCTTTCTCATATGAATCAGTGTTTTGTATATCTCTCTTTTTCACACTTAGTGTCACACTTGATTCTTTGAATGATCAAGTCTTTATATAGCCAGAAAAAGACCCATTGAAGGGCAGATCAGGAATATCAGTAAAATACTGGCGACTTGAAATAATGTCGTTATGCTGGAATGAAAATCGTACACTGAAATTGTCCTTTGTACCACCAAATCAGGGTACTGGAATGGTAGTGGAAAAGAACGTGTTTGATTTGTACTATGTACTATTTTCCCTCGCAAACGTTTCATCTTCTTCTATCCATCAGAGGCTTTTGAATTAATATGATTGAAGCTTTATCAGAAGAATGACTCACTGGGTCTTCAGAGTCTTGAGTCTTCAGAGTCTTCTAAACTTGTTTAGCAGAACCTTGTCTTCAGAGTCTTCAGCACTCCACCTTCAGAACCCTTGGTTATCAAAAACATAAGTCTTCAGAGTCTTCAGAACTTGTTCAGTAGAACCTTGTCTTCAGAATCTTCAGAACTCGGTCTTCAGAAAATTAAGTCTTCAGAGTCTTCAGAACGTTGTTCATCAGAACCTTGTCTTCAGAGTCATTAGCATTTAGTCTTCAGAAGATAAGTATCAGAGTTATATTCAGAGCCAGAATCCAAGAGAACATTGCAGCAACACCATATTGTCTTCTTAGAGTCTTTCTGAAGCACAGTAGATCAGAAGCAAACTTGCTTCTTTGACGCAAAAACGACTTTTGAGAATTTGAGAGTGACGTTTCACATGATCTCTATCAGAGTTATAGATAGCTTTATCACAGTCAAAATCATCTTTATCAGCGTCAACACCTGTTTGTCAATACTTAAGAAAACAAACGTTAGAGTACCAAAATTGTTCTCACACAAATACAACTTTGTTATTATCAAAACAAAGAATTATCTTGCAGAACCAAATCTTGTTCTAACAAAGATAACCAGATTTTACTATAAAAGCACTCGTTAAATAAATTTTACCCTAATCCTAAGTTATATGTAGCGCCAAACTTGAAAGCATCATTCTTTTGGGATCCATCTCACGAAATGGTGTTGTTGTTGTTGTTGTTGTTGTTGTTGTTGTTGTTGTTATTGTTGTTGTTGTTGTTGTTGTTGTATTTAAAAGCTTGAAAATGTTCTCTATGATGGATTGCAAGTGTAGAAAAACATTTTTCAAATTTGGAACATATAATTCCTTTAGAAGTGGGATGCATTCAATGGTTGGAACAGATAACTCCTAGAAATTGGATGCGTGCAATATTTGGAACACATAACTCCTTACACCAAAATTTTCCTCTTTTGTATTATTGTTTTTCAATATTATGTGTAAACTATGTATTTTAAAAAAAAAATCATGTTCACCTCTGTTTTTAACAAAACCGAGGGGATAACTTAGCGTGATAATTTTAGATATTGATCACTGTCCTTAAACAAATCTGTGCCATCCATTTCATGATTATCAACACTCAAGACACTACCATTAGTGGTCCGCGTGAAACCTAAAAAATTTCCATTATAAAGGCCTTCTGATATCTATAATTGATAAAGAAACGTCATGAAGCTCTTGAAACTATCTGCATCCTCCACTTTAACTTTTTCCATTAGGATTTCTCTATGATGGATTGCAAGTGTAGAAAATTATCTGGGTTTAATGTTTGTGTTTTAAAATATTCATTTGTGCAGAAAATTATTTACTTTTCTAACCCTTTTTTTCTAGCCCTTTTGTTGTTTTATATCAGAAATAAATACTTGCAAGGTGAAGCATTTGATCTTGCCCAAATATTAAGGAGTCAAAGATCCAATATATGATCTTCAGGGATAAATTAATTTTTATTTTAATATTCTGTGTAAACAATGTAATATTCTGGGTAAACATTGTAGTTTGTAAATAAATTATTTTTATTTATTTTCTGTGTAAATCATGTAATGGATTTCAATTAAAAAACAATCTATCTTACCCCTCGGTTTTATTGTAAACCAAGATGTATGAGGCACTAGTTTTGTAAATAATAAAATGCAAATGTTGGGGTTCGAACCCATGTGCAAATTAATTTACCCCTCAGTGTTTAAACAACCAAGGTGATAAGCTGTTACTTTTCATGATGCCCTTCGTTACCTCGTTACTGCAGCCGAGGTAAAATGCATTTCACGTCCGACGTTAAAAGCACTTTTTTATAGTAGTGAACGTACGATAGGATCTGTAACGCCCCGGTTTTGTCTTATTTAATTAATCGAGTCATTTTGATTATTTTATTATTATATTATTATATTTTCGACTTTTATTTAGAAAAATGTTATTTTTCATCGTGATTATGTTTCATCGCGTTGTGAGAGCGTTTGCGAGATTTTGAGTGTAGGGGTATTTTGGTCTTTTTCGTGTGTTAAGATATTTTTCTTTATATAAGAAATAGATATTTGAGAGAGAAAAGATAGTAGAGAATGAGAAAGAGAGAAAAGAAAGAAAAACAGAAAAATAGAGAGAAAGAGGAGAAGAAAAGAAAAGAAGAGAAAGAGAAGAAGAAAAAGAGGAAAGCTAGGAATCAAAGAAAACAACTTCTAGGAATCGGTTTAATCGGGTAAGGGTGTGAAATATTGTTATCCTAATTTTGTGTATGATTATGTATGTGTTTTGTGTGGATGTTTTGGTTGTTTTCCATATGTTTCCGTTTATGCCGTATTTGACGGAATCGATAGAAACCAATGTTTTTACGGTCGAAAAGTCGTATGAATACATGTGTTGGTTGGTTATATGTATGTGAGCTGCTGTTTAAAGTTTCATGAAGTTTGGTTATGTTTCGGTTAGTTTTCAGTATGTTTCCGTTGTTGTTTCCGTTTAGGTCGAATCGTAGGAAATCGATAGAAACCGATGTTTTCGCGGTTAGAATTTGGAATAAATTACGTAGTTGTATCGAGGAAGGTTAGGTTGTCGTATAGCGTGCTTTTTATTCGATTTGGCGATGTTTGAAAATTCTGGTTTCTGAAAGGTTGAAATTTAATCGAAAAATCGAACGTCGTAGAAATTCCGTTTATGTGTTCTAAATTGTTCTTATGTATTTGGTGGTTGCGCGTATATGTTTGTTTCGGTGAAAATGTTCGATTTAGTCGAGTTTCGGGCATTTCGGAAAAGTTACAGCAAGTGTGTAAATTGAGAAAATCTGATTTTTGAGAAAAACAGGGCTATGAATCGATACATAACAGCTATGTATCGATACGAAATGGTTTATGTATCGATACATAATCCTTATGCATCGATACATACTGAAGAAATTGGGAAAAACAGCATTTTCACTACAGCATGTGTCGACACATGCGTGCTATGTATCAATACATGTGGCTTTTTGTATCGATACATAAGCCTATGTATCGATACATACTGTGCTGAACCAAAAATTCTGGTTTGTCGGGGAAACTTCGGAAATTCATATCTCTTGAACCGTAAGTCGGTTTTAACCCCCGTTCGAAGCGTTGGAAAGCTAACGAGGTGTAATTTCTAGGAAAAATAGTTTTGAGGTCTGAACTTGGTCCAATCGGTACAGTTTTTACGAACCGTTTCGTAATGTCAGGCGTCCGGTTTATGTTTTCGCATTATTTTGAAATATTCATATCTTGTTAACCGTTTATCGTATTTAAGAGTTCTTTATACCGAATCGAAGCTGTCAATGAGTACTTTTTGATGATGATAGAAAATATTATTTTTGGCCGACTTTTAGCTGACTTTTCCGAGAAACCGTAAAGATGGAATTTTGAGTTATTTTCTATATTGTGCGATAGGATATGATATGTAACGTATGACTTGTGTGAGGGATGTTTGATGGGTATATGATGTTGTGGTGAAGGTTTGTATCCGTTTGGAAAATATGTGCATTGTATTATATGTACTTGAAATGCATGATTTACTGTATGAGTCTTGATTGCCATGGGTCATTATATGACATGCATCATGCATGAAGACATTGTAAGATCCCTTCGTGGGTGTAAACAATGCATGAAAACATTGTAAGATCCCTTCGTGGGTGTAAACAATGCATGAAGACATTGTAAGATCCCTTCGTGGGTGTAAACAATGCATGAAGACATTGTAAGATCCCTTTGTGGGTGTAAACAATGCAGTTAGACATTGTAGATCCCTTTGTGGGTGTAAACAATGCATGAAGACATTGTAAGATCCCTTTGTGGGTGTAAACAATGCAGTTAGACATTGTAGATCCCTTTGTGGGTGTAAACAATGCATGAAGACATTGTAAGATCCCTTCGTGGGTGTAAACAATGCATGAAGACATTGTAAGATCCCTTCGTGGGTGTAAACAATGCATGAAGACATTGTAAGATCCCTTTGTGGGTGTAAACAATGCAGTTAGACATTGTAGATCCCTTTGTGGGTGTAAACAATGCATGTTGAATTGTAGATCCCTTATGGGTGTAAGCAATTGTTGTATTGATCGTGTGCCTATTATAAAGGACTAAAAACGATCCATAACGTCGTATGCTTGTTGATAAGTGGTAGTGACGGGGAACATCGTAGGCCCGACGGGGAGTTACTCTATGTAACGAGCGATGATTCCAGCAGAGTTCCTGAGTGAACTAGTGGTGATTGAGTCGGTACCGCATTGCATTTGCATAGAGTCGTGAGTCGGTCTCTATGATTTGCATTGGTCGTCTTTGTATATGTGCATTGATGAAGGAACATGAATATATGTATTTATGTTGAATGATAAGCATTGTGATGAATATGCTTGGTTTTGTATATATATATATGCCTTGCGATGTATATTGAGTAAGATCTGATGAATGGCGATAAGAGTTATATCTTTGTAATGATACATTGGTGAATAAACATGTATGTGTGTTATGTTGAATGAATGGTGATGAATTGAGATGTATTGGGGATACATGTATTTGAGCATGAATGAATATGCCTATGTGAAGGATGCGTTAATTACGGATTGTTATGCCGTGTATTTGATTTATGGTATATGCTTGGTGTGATATGTATATATACATGCATAGTGACGAGTTGTGGTGAGAATGTGGTATATGTGTATTATATGTTGAGATATATAATTATATGCAACGTTATTATGATAATATTTCTCACCCTTCTGCTGTTTTATGATGCTCTATGAGGCATTGCAGATTAGGTATCTGGTGGTCTTTTGCGAAGCGTGGCTTCATTTCCTTTTTGGTTGTCTGGCTCTGATATGTAGCACCGGGTAGCTAGGATGTGTTTATGAGCTTTTGCGATACTTTTGTACATGTATCTAGCTGATGAATGTTTATGTAAACATGAATGATATTGGTGACTACTATTGGAGTATGATATATATATATATATATATATATATATATATATATATATATATATATATGTATATATGTTTTTGAATCAATGTTTAGATGTTTCCGCTTTTATTCTAAATATTGAGATGTGGGTATAAGGACTGGGATCCTTTGTTGTTTGAAAGTTACCCCACTGTTGCATATCATTTTGAGCAGGTGTTGTATGTGTTTTAATTTCAAGCATAATGTGACATACCTTTTTATGCCGTGTTTGCAATTATACTCTGATAAAATTTTCAATACGTGCCTAAATGATTTAATATGTTATTTGGGGGTATAGAAAGGGGTGTTACAATAAGTGGTATCAGAGCCAGTGTTGAGTCTATTGTTGAGTCTGTTGGTGCGACAGTTGAATATTGTCGTTGTTGTTTGTCCCTTAGTACGTGATATGTGTGTGAAACACTGTCAGTGCTTTTTGGTTTTCTAATCCTTTGTTTTCAGGAGTTAGAGTGAGATAAGTGGGGCAGAAGCTGGTACTTCTCCATGCTGCTTCAGGTGTGGAGCGCTGGCTCAGTGTGTTGTGAATTGCAAGATTGTAAGTGTTGCTTGGACAGTGTTGTTCCCGATTCCGTAAGAAATGCGGAGGTAAGGTTTATGTCAACTAAGGATTTGTGCCTTAGGTAGTTTTGTGTATGGGATGCAAGAAAGGCTATTATAGTTTGGTAAAGACGGTTTATGCCCCATCATGATTGTCGACTGTCTATTGGCAAATTGAGGAACTGATCACCCTTAATCTCTTATTGATAGCAGACGGAAATTATGTTGGATGGAATAGGCGGGTCTTTCCGGCTTTGATAGTGTGTGAAATGAGTTGTTTGGAATTTAAAGATATGATTACATATTGTTTTGATGAGTCGATGAAGATGCTAATATCGGAAGATGAAATGGATTAGAGGTTTTGGTATGTTAGTCCAGTTGGGAAGTCATTGAGAGAGAATGATTGGGTTTTATTTAAGGACTGCTTCACAGAGAGTAGAGATTAAACTTAATTGGACGAAGGTGAATAGTTGAGGTTTATATCTGCTAAGTAAGTAGGAAACTCTTAGTAGATGGGAATAAGACGTTTGTTTTGTCTGTGATGGTAGTGTTCTGGGAATTGGCAGGAAGTCGCAGTGATGGGCCGTCAGTTGGGCATGGTTTTCAGATATGTTTTTGGATGGAACGTTAAGGTGTTGTCTTAGAGAGCTCCAGTATTGTTGGTAACAAAAGGAATGATGTTTGAATGGAATAACAAGCAGGATGTGTATAATGGTATTGAGACTATGGAAGGCAAAACTTAGAGTTCTGGTGAAGTTTGACGTCTTGGGAGTTTTAAGGCATTAATGGAAATTTTGAGAGAACCCTTAGGTATGGGTGTAATATTTAAGAGTTCTTTTTGGTTAGTTGTGGCTACATGTTGGGATTTGTGGAATTTGGATTGTCCAGAGAATGAAATTGTGTATGAGTTACTGTCAGTGGAATAAGGTAGTGAATGAGAATAAGTGTCCACTTTCATGAACAGATGACTAGAATGGTTTGGTTGAGTTTGAGTGAGTTACAATTGTTTGGAATGTTTGATAAGAGTGGTGAATTGTGTGAGCTTAGGCTTTGATCGATTTAATGTGACTGGTTATGGTTGTTATCATTGGGATAGGCTGTTATGTACTCGGTCAAGCTTGTGTGTGAGTAACCAGTTACCCAGTGGAAAGTTTTGCAAAAGCTTTAAGAATTTATATCTTTTGGAATTTGTTTGGGTATTACAACGTGCAGTGATGTTATTTGGCGTTAGTAAGGAATCTGTAATGTTGGTGGAGTAAAGGAATCGTATCTTCCATATTTAATTGGATAAGTTCGTAGTGGTTTCGATTGAGGATATTTGGATTTGTTATAAACTAAGAGGAAGAATGAGTAAAGTGTTTGAGATTTGAATTACAAGTGTTGAAAAGAGACGAAGTTTTATGCTAAGTTATTCGAGTGAGAATTTTGGTTGAAAAGGGCTAGTTTCTTGGAAATGTTATTTCAGATGAGAGTATGCTTAATGGATCCATCGGAAGTAGATGTAGTTCTACATTGAGAGGCTCCGAAGTTAGTTAAGGAGATTAGAAACTTTTGGACTCAGTTGGTTGTTATTACAAGTTATGGAAGACTTTGTTAAGTTCGTACTTCTGGTATCTCAGTTGACTTACAAAGGGTGAGTCGTTTGTTTGGATGTTCGTTGTGCGTAAGTTTTGGTGAGCTGGAGTAGAAGTGTCTACGGTTTCAGCTTTGATTTTGTGTGATCCTAATAAACCGGTTGTGGGGTATTGTGATGTGTCTTTGATGAGTTTAGTCAACGTGGTAATGCAAGAGGGTTAAGTCGGGACTTATGCTTTACGACAATTGAGGATTTATAAAAGGATCTGTCTTATTATGGATTTGGAATTTGTTGCGGTGGTATTGTGTTGGAATGTTTGGAGGTATTATCTTTATGGTTCTAGGTTCGAAGTGTTTGGTAATCGCAAGGACATTGAGTACTTGTTGGGTCTAAAGGAATAAAGTATGAGACAACAAGGATGGTTAGAGTTCTTGATGAGTTATGAATTTGGCTTGGATTATCCTTCGGGGAAAAGCTGTTGTTGTGCCTGAAAAGTTAAGTCGGAAGTTTCTATGCATGTCTGTTTTGATGATCAGGGAGTTAGAATTATTTGAGAAATTCCGAGACATGTGTATGGTGTATGAGATAACACAAGAGAGTGTGAGATTGGTAATATCAAAGTGAACAGTGATTTTTGGTGAATTCGAGAAAGAGTTAGGCTTTGGACGTGGAATTGATAGTTTTGATGGTTGCGAGTAATCAGAGTGCGCAGCGGAAGCGTGAGGTGGCACATTTTGTGTTTACGTGTGGGACTTGTAAGAGTTCATAGGTTGAACATTGAGAACAGGTAGGAATGATTAGACCATTGGACGTTTCAGAATGGAAGTGTTAGGTGAAAGGTTTAAATATTATTCATGGGCTACTATGTAGATGGATGTTTTGGGTTATATGTTCGATTGGGAATCGTAGCATTGTTGTAATAAGGTTGTGTGATAAGGATGTTGGTATTCTGGTTTTGTAGATGTTGTGGAATCGATGTTGAGTCGTGGAACTTGTGTTCTTGTTTGTGTTGTTGCCTCGTTTCCATGGTGATGGTTCGAGTGAGTGTAGCTAATTCCTATGATGGGGAATTAGGGGAGTGTTATCTACGGTGATGGTAACGATCTTGTTGTGTTTTGGTTCTAGAGTGAACCTGTGTGTTGGTATCGTGGTTTTCCTTGAGTTGTGAGTTGGTCGTCAAGTGCATTGTATGGGCTTTGCATCTTGTCGTTGTTGTCGTCGTTGTCGTGCCGTTGTGGTATCTGCTGTTAGCACGGTGGTTTGTCAGTTGTGTTATTTGTGGTGTGCCTTTTGTTGGCATGTTGGTTTGTTAGTCGGATGCGAGAGTCGCGTCCAGGGTTGTTCGTCTCAGTATATTTTCGAGGACGAAAATTTCTAAGTGGGGGAGAGTTGTAACGCCCCGGTTTTGTCTTATTTAATTAATCGAGTCATTTTGATTATTTTATTATTATATTATTATATTTTCGACTTTTATTTAGAAAAATGTTATTTTTCATCGTGATTATGTTTCATCGCGTTGTGAGAGCGTTTGCGAGATTTTGAGTGTAGGGGTATTTTGGTCTTTTTCGTGTGTTAAGATATTTTTCTTTATATAAGAAATATATATTTGAGAGAGAAAAGATAGTAGAGAATGAGAAAGAGAGAAAAGAAAGAAAAACAGAAAAATAGAGAGAAAGAGGAGAAGAAAAGAAAAGAAGAGAAAGAGAAGAAGAAAAAGAGGAAAGCTAGGAATCAAAGAAAACAACTTCTAGGAATCGGTTTAATCGGGTAAGGGTGTGAAATATTGTTATCCTAATTTTGTGTATGATTATGTATGTGTTTTGTGTGGATGTTTTGGTTGTTTTCCATATGTTTCCGTTTATGCCGTATTTGACGGAATCGATAGAAACCAATGTTTTTACGGTCGAAAAGTCGTATGAATACATGTGTTGGTTGATTATATGTATGTGAGCTGCTGTTTAAAGTTTCATGAAGTTTGGTTATGTTTCGGTTAGTTTTCGGTATGTTTCCGTTGTTGTTTCCGTTTAGGTCGAATCGTAGGAAATCGATAGAAACCGATGTTTTCGCGGTTAGAATTTGGAATAAATTACGTAGTTGTATCAAGGAAGGTTAGGTTGTCGTATAGCGTGCTTTTTATTCGATTTGGCGATGTTTGAAAATTCTGGTTTTTGAAAGGTTGAAATTTAATCGAAAAATCGAACGTCGTAGAAATTTCGTTTATGTGTTCTAAATTGTTCTTATTTATTTGGTGGTTGCGCGTATATGTTTGTTTCGGTGAAAAGGTTCGATTTAGTCGAGTTTCGGGCATTTCGGAAAAGTTACAGCAAGTGTGTAAATTGAGAAAATCTGATTTTTGAGAAAAACAGGGCTATGAATCGATACATAACAGCTATGTATCGATACGAAATGGTTTATGTATCGATACATAACCCTTATGCATCGATACATACTGAAGAAATTGGGAAAAACAGCATTTTCACTACAGCATGTGTCGACACATGCGTGCTATGTATCGATACATGTGGCTTTTTGTATCGATACATAAGCCTATGTATCGATACATACTGTGCTGAACCAAAAATTCTGGTTTGTCGGGGAAACTTCGGAAATTCATATCTCTTGAACCGTAAGTCGGTTTTAACCCCCGTTCGAAGCGTTGGAAAGCTAACGAGATGTACTTTCTAGGAAAAATAGTTTTGAGGTCTGAACTTGGTCCAATCGGTACAGTTTTTACGAACCGTTTCGTAATGTCAGGCGTCCGGTTTATGTTTTCGCATTATTTTGAAATATTCATATCTTGTTAACCGTTTATCGTATTTAAGAGTTCTTTATACCGAATCGAAGCTGTCAATGAGTACTTTTTGATGATGATAGAAAATATTATTTTTGGCCAACTTTTAGCCGACTTTTCTGAGAAACCGTAAAGATGGAATTTTGAGTTATTTTCTATATTGTGCGATAGGATATGATATGTAACGTATGACTTGTGTGAGGGATGTTTGATGGGTATATGATGTTGTGGTGAAGGTTTGTAGCCGTTTGGAAAATATGTGCATTGTATTATATGTACTTGAAATGCATGATTTACTGTATGAGTCTTGATTGCCATGGGTCATTATATGACATGCATCATGCATGAAGACATTGTAAGATCCCTTCGTGGGTGTAAACAATGCATGAAGACATTGTAAGATCCCTTCGTGGGTGTAAACAATGCATGAAGACATTGTAAGATCCCTTCGTGGGTGTAAACAATGCATGAAGACATTGTAAGATCCCTTTGTGGGTGTAAACAATGCAGTTAGACATTGTAGATCCCTTTGTGGGTGTAAACAATGCATGAAGACATTGTAAGATCCCTTTGTGGGTGTAAACAATGCAGTTAGACATTGTAGATCCCTTTGTGGGTGTAAACAATGCATGAAGACATTGTAAGATCCCTTTGTGGGTGTAAACAATGCATGAAGACATTGTAAGATCCCTTCGTGGGTGTAAACAATGCATGAAGACATTGTAAGATCCCTTTGTGGGTGTAAACAATGCAGTTAGACATTGTAGATCCCTTTGTGGGTGTAAACAATGCATGTTGAATTGTAGATCCCTTATGGGTGTAAGCAATTGTTGTATTGATCGTGTGCCTATTATAAAGGACTAAAAATGATCCATAACGTCGTATGCTTGTTGATAAGTGGTAGCGACGGGGAACATCGTAGGCCCGACGGGGAGTTACTCTATGTAACGAGCGATGATTTCAGCAGAGTTCCTGAGTGAACTAGTGGTGATTGAGTCGGTACCGCATTGCATTTGCATAGAGTCGTGAGTCGGTCTCTATGATTTGCATTGGTCGTCTTTGTATATGTGCATTGATGAAGGAACATGAATATATGTATTTATGTTGAATGATAAGCATTGTGATGAATATGCTTGGTTTTGTATATATATATATGCCTTGCGATGTATATTGAGTAAGATCTGATGAATGGCGATAAGAGTTATATCTTTGTAATGATACATTGGTGAATAAACATGTATGTGTGTTATGTTGAATGAATGGTGATGAATTGAGATGTATTGGGGATACATGTATTTGAGCATGAATGAATATGCCTATGTGAAGGATGCGTTAATTACGGATTGTTATGCCGTGTATTTGATTTATGGTATATGCTTGGTGTGATATGTATATATACATGCATAGTGACGAGTTGTGGTGAGAATGTGGTATATGTGTATTATATGTTGAGATATATAATTATATGCAACGTTATTATGATAATATTTCTCACCCTTCTGCTGTTTTATGATGCTCTATGAGGCATTGCAGATTAGGTATCTGGTGGTCTTTTGCGAAGCGTGGCTTCATTTCCTTTTTGGTCATCTGGCTCTGATATGTAGCACCGGGTAGCTAGGATGTGTTTATGAGCTTTTGCGATACTTTTGTACATGTATCTAGCTGATGAATGTTTATGTAAACATGAATGATATTGGTGACTACTATTGGAGTATGATATATATATATATATATATATATATATATATATATATATATGTATATATGTTTTTGAATCAATGTTTAGATGTTTCCGCTTTTATTCTAAATATTGAGATGTGGGTATAAGGACTGGGATCCTTTGTTGTTTGAAAGTTACCCCACTGTTGCATATCATTTTGAGCAGGTGTTGTATGTGTTTTAATTTCAAGCATAATGTGACATACCTTTTTATGCTGTGTTTGCAATTATACTCTGATAAAATTTTCAATACGTGCCTAAATGATTTAATATGTTATTTGGGGGTATAGAAAGGGGTGTTACAGGATCCATCGGAGTCGTTGAAGAACTACCTCGCCCATTTTAATGAAGCCACCATCAGGGCCGTCCCACCAAACTAATAAATGTTTGTGGAGGCATTCCAAAATGAACTCATGGAGGGACACTTCAACGAGTGTCTTTCCCATATAATAGCATTTTTGTTAGCGAAAGTGGTCACTGTAACACCCCATTTCTACCCAGCGAATATTATTAAAAATCAGAGTTACAAAATTTCAACAAACAAATGAGATGCTACACTTACTTCTTGAAAACAACTTCATTTACTCGCATGTAAAACAGATACATAACACATAGAGCTCGGATGAACCGATAACGACAAAATTTAGTCTTTAAAATAAAATAACTTTTTTTAACTAAACAGCGGAATCACAATTTTCAACTCAAATGACATAACATCTTTTGTTCAACTGAATCAACTTCAACACAACAAGTATTCAATGACATCAACTTAAAATTCAACAACTAAAGTAACAACAACAATAAAACAACAGTCGTTCATCCCCCCGAGTGTTACGTATCAGAGCAAGACCCTCTTGACTTGCCATAAAGCCAAGTAAAGACTTCATAACGCTACTTCGAACTTCCACTGTAAATCTTGAGTACCTGCCCATTTCCCATGGTAGGGGAAATATCAGCAGAAGGGGTGAGATATCTAACAATATAATAAAGTGTATGATAAACAATATGTTAGATCAGATTATATAAAAACCACCACTTCACAACTTTCAAACCACAGTTATAACAATAAAATCCTCAACACGAAATAACAACTATTTCACCGTTTTCAGACAGTACCTGTCACAACAAGTCAACAACATAAAACAACAACGAATATATCATCACAACAACTCAATATGCAACACGGAATGCGACTCATACAATGCACATGCATGTGGTACCATTGGAGCAGAACACCCAACTTAAAAACTTGCCAATTAATAGAGGCATCAAACAAGGCATAAGCCTTCAACTTTCAACTTTTTGCCAATCCAGGCCAACTTAATAATTTTGCCAATCCAGGCCAACTTGGTATGCTATGCTATGCGACAACAACTACAACATCAACTTATTTAACAACAACACAACTGCAACTTAACAACAATTTCAACTTTGGCCACCGGCCTACAACTTAATATTTGCCAATTAATAGAGGCAATTCAACAACAACAAATATCCTGCAACTTCGCATCATCAACAACAACAACATATCAGCATCAATAATTAACAGCAACTAATCAACAACAAAACAACATTGGCCGTAGGCCTCACAATTCAACACCACCTGCAAATTCATATTTTTCAGCAAGGTACACAACCCAACGAATCAACCAAAATAAGCTACAAATAAATCGCATAATTATTCGGACAGCTCAACTATTCCCGGTTAATTAATCTTCCGTTAAATTTACCAACATTTTGTACTCTGTACTGCTACTATCAAATCCACACTGTCACTGATAATACTACTAGTGAATTACTTCATCCTTGATAGTAGCTCCTGAATTATTCTCCCATTAAATTATTACTACAGCTGCCACTGAAATACTACTACATATATGGTCTGTAATTTAATTAGACCAATTAATTAAATCTACTATTTTTCATGCTACTAAAATATATCTACTAATTATATAAATCAGCTACTATGGTTTTTCTGCTAATAGCCTCCTGTCATTGTTTTCAACAACTATATCTCATTGCTACTAGTTTCAAATAATTTATGTCTTCATGCTACAAAGTTAACTCTGCTATTTAACAACTCTGCTAATTATTATCATATACTAACTCTGTAACTAACAATTCACTCCAGCTAAATCATTCCACTACATTGGTTTTGTCAAAAACTACTAGCACTGTTATTGTATCGATTTCTAAACCTGCTACTACCCAATATAATTCTGCTAAAACATCAACTCTGCTATTTTACTAATAGATCTACTACTTCAATACCCATTCTGATAATTATTAACCTTGCTCCTGAATTATACTGCTACTAGCTTCTACTATGCATATATACATACTGTAACTAATTTAATTGGATTAACCTTGGTAACAATTATTATCTCTGTTACTGATATATATACCAACCCTCTCAACTAAAATTAAAATGGAACAGACCAAGTGAAGCCATAACAGACAGAAATGAACAGAAACGGAATCAGAAACAAATTACACAGCAGGCCCGTGTGACTCTCGTCACAACTTCCTGGCCCTCGCCACAATGCGTGACGGTCGTAACACATGAGGGACGGTCGTCACTCGCACACGACCTGCGTGACGCTCGTCACGCTCTCCATCACGGTCGTCACACCCCCAATTCCCAGTTTCCTTCGTCTCAGTGCATTTCATTCCAGTTCTCCTTAATTCCGTATTCTGCTACTCCGTTCCAATCACAGAAAAACGTCCAACCATCACAGTACAACCGCAACATACACAATTCATACTCAATCAACATAGATTCATTTTTATACGACTAATTCAATCACAACAACCAATTTCAGTATCAGTTACAAAAATCAAAAACACAAACAGAGTAATTCTACAACCCAATCCCACATATCATTTATCAACTACCCAATTATAGAGTCAGAACCTCACCCTTACCTCGGATTGGAGACCGCTCTATTCCACTGATTGCACCAAGCTTTGCCATGACTTCAAACCTTTGCCTCTTCTCTCTTTTTCCTCCTCTGCAACTTTTCACGATCAATTCTCCACGACCTTTCTCTTTTCTCTACAACTTCCACGTACAACATGTTTTACTCCTTCTCTCAACCCTTATTTCCTCTACTAATCAAAACCTAATTTTCTTTTATTCCACTTAATCAATATAATAACACTATTATTTTATTATTCTAATTGGGCCTACTATCAACACCCCTAATAATTCTACTTCTAACCATTAAAAGCCCATAATAAATAATAATAGTATTATTCTAATACTATTTCTACCACTTAATCAACTCATGAATCAACTAACAACAACACAACTTAAATCAACATTTCACAACATCAACAATTAATTCGAAAATATTTCGAAAATATTTAATTAAATAATTAATTAAATATTGGGCATTACAGTCACCAGAGCCGAATGTTATATAATGGGCGAGAAGAGCAATGCCAAAAAGAAGGTGTGAGATGTCAAGGAGTGTGTTCCCAACATAGAGGGGATGATTTAGTTTTCGTTATAGTGGATAGATTGACTAAATCGACTCATTTCATTCCAATTAAGATCAACTATTCATTGTAGAAGCTGGCTGAAGTGTATATTGAGAAGGTTGTTAGCTTTCATGGAATTCCTTTAGAGTGTGTTTGGACGAAGGATTTTAATGAGGGAAAGTAATTTTTTGAGAGAATTTGAAATGACTTGATCAAAATCCATTGTTTGGATAAAAAATATGGAGAATTGTTAAAATGATGTAAATTTATGGAGTATTTTACTTATGTTAAATTTAAGGAATTTAAAATGACACCAAAAAGTAAAGAATTTTAAATTGCTTCTTAACACTATATAATATGAATGTTAAATTGTTTATTATTAATTTTTCAAATTTTGCAAGATGGTCCTCATATTTTATGAAAATTTCAAAATCACCCCCAAAATTTTCAAAAAATTGCAAATAAGTCCTTAAAAAATTTCAAATTTGACAAATTGATCCCTTCAAATTTTCAAAAATTAGAAATTGGTCCCTATTTTTTATATTTTAAATTTGACCCAAAAGCTTTAAAAATTATGAAAATAACCCCAAATTTTTTACATTGAATCATTTTAATACTCTATCCAAACAAAATAATTTAAACATGAATGAATTTCAATTGAATCATTTGAATTACTTAAAATTTTAAATTTCCTAAAAATTCTCAAATTCTTCATCCAAACACACTCTTAAGTATTATTTCTGATAGAGATCCAAGATTCACATCGAGGTTCTGGGGGAGTTTGCAGGAATCCATGGCTACTAAGCTGAAGTTGAGTTCTGCTTATCATCCGCAGACGAATGGTCAGATGGAGAGGGCTATCTAGTATTTGAAGGATTTACTGAGAGCTTGTGTTTTGGAGCAAGGAGGTAACTGGGATATTTTCTTGCCGTTGGTTGAGTTCACTTATTACAACATTTTCCATTATAATATTGGAATGACACGGTTTGAAGCCTTGTATGGTAGAAGGTGTAAGACACCTTTTGTATTGGTATTATATTGGTGAACACGCTGTGCTTGGACCTCAAGTAGTTTAGAATACTACTGAGAAGATCAATATGATTAAGGAGAATATGAAACATTCGCAGAGCTGGAAGAAGAGTTATCAAGACAGAGTTGCATTACTACAACCTCTTTCTAATCTTCATGATGTGTTTCATGTGTCTTAACTTCAGAAGTTTGTGCCGGATGAGTCTCATGTGATTCAAATGGATGTTGTTCAAGTTAAAGATAACTTGATTGTGAAGGCATCACCATTGCGGATTGATGAACGAGAAGTGAAACACTTGAGAGGTAAAGAGATCATCTTGGTATAATTTTTTTGGGGGGGGGGGGGGGGGGGGGCTACTGGAGGCAGAATGACGTGGGAGCTAGAGGGTTGGATGAGAGAGTCTTATCCGGAGCTGTTTAGTTCAGGTAATTTTCGAGGGTAAAAATTTTATAAGTGGGGGAGAGTTATAACACCCCATTTTCTTTAAATTATATTTTATTAAATGTGTGCTTTATTTATATATTTAAATTAATTTTATATGCATTGGACTGATGATTTGGTGTTTTGACTTGTTTATGCTATGTTGGAATTGGTAGAAAAGTGTTTAGTTGTTTAATTAAATAATTAGATAATTAACAAATATTAAAATTAAATAGAAAATAGAGGTTTTGGGTGAAAAATATAATCTATGAGGAAAATAAGGTAAGTGGTGAGAATTTAATAAGTAGGGGTCAATGTACAATTACTAGAAGATTAAATTAGGTTTTCTTAATAAAAAGGGATAAGAAAATCTAAGAGTGAACAATACATATTATTTTGGGGACTAGAGGCAAAGTGAGAGCAAAGTGAGAACAAGGGTTTGGGAGGAAATCACCATAGCCAAAGCTTAGATTTACTGCTGGAAATCCAAGGTAAAAGGGGGGGGGGGGGACTACTCTAAATATGGTATTAATTGCATGATTGTTCGAACTACAGTAAAACGGAAAGAAGCAAAAAGTTAGTTTTGAAGGATTTCCTCTGGGATTTATATCATCTCCATAGGTATCGGTGCGAGGGAAAGAATGTCGTTCAACGATCTCTATATTTCTAAGCTTATTGTGAAAAAGTTGGTTAAAATATTGAAGGTACAATAGATAAAACTTGAAGATATAAAGACGAAAAATATAAAGTAAAGACTTAAAATATAAACGGAGCCTTGTTGGGATTGGATCTCATCAATTGATAACACATGCATTCTTCTAACCAGTTAAACAAAAATCAATCATCCGTCTGATATCCTCACGTATCACCCACAACTGAGGTTATCTCTAACGCAAAGTCGAGAGAACAACCATATTGCCTCATTGGTGATGTCACACGCAACTCAACAATACAAAGCATTAAGAACTGATACTCATGCAAATGCTAAGCCTAAATTTATGTCTAGAGTCTAGAACCTAACATGTATTCAAAGATGACACCCATATAAGATTCATGATTGATTCACATAAAACGTCATGATCAGAATACGTACATATGATTAACCGTTTTTACATGCATTCAATTAATTTTCCAAATGTATGTGAACATAGTTCTTCATCACTATTATCACGCATCCTCACATAACCGTTCGCATCAAAAACTTTATCATGATCATTACCGTATTAATCCTACTCATGCTACTAATCAACACAATAAAATAAAAGTGATACTAGTGAATATCAACTTGCAAGACTATGTCAAAAGTTTTCTCATTGATAGATGAATATCTTAGATCAAAGATTTGAAAAGGTTTTGTCAAGACCTACAAATAAGAAATCAAAAACAACATCAATATTGAATCTAAACTAGTTCACAATACATAAATTAGATAAAATACATGAGGTATCAAAAGATTACATCCAAACCCAACACGAAATCGATTAGCTTCTCCCTCTTAGGGTTTGTGTTTCTCTCTCAAGAATATACTTGAAATGAAGATAGATAAGGTTCTGATCTATGTTATGAATGTTGTACAAAAGTTATTTCTAAAAAGCAAGAAAAGTACATATAATGTAAAACAAAAATATGTCTTGTTCGCCTAGCGAACACCTTCTTCTCTCAGCGAAGACTACTTTTGGGCACTTCAAGTGCCTCAGGAATAGTTAAACCTCCCTTGGGAATTATCTGAGTTCGCCGTGCGAGCACTTCTTCGCACAACGGACCTATTCTCTACAGATTCACCTAGCGAACTTTGGGTCCTTTTCCTACTGCCTCTAATCTGGGCTAGTTCGTTGGGGCTTCGCCAGGACCTCGCACAACGAGCATTAGTTTCCCACTCGCTGGTGTTCGCACAACGAACATGCTGATTCTTCTTTCTTTCTTTGGCTTCCTTGTTCACTCCTTTGTGTATTAATCATTGATGTTTTATGCCTATATCCTGCACAATAACACACACATCAAAGAATCCAAAGGTATTTGCAATATAATTGAAGAATCACACAAGAACAAGAAATAAATCTATTAAAACATAATAATTGAGTTGAAAAATGCAAAGAAAGATGGTTCAATTTAAGTCAAAATTTGGACTTAACAAACTCTCCCCAACTAGCTTTTTGCTTTTCCTCAAGCAAAATATGCCCCTCATAAAAGCAAGAGAGATTTTCTCGAACAAGAGGATTTGCTCAAGAATAAGATTCAATCAAGAAAGGATTAACGGTTCAAGTTCAAACAAGAGATATTTGCTCAAACAAGAGGATTTGGTCAAGCATGAGAATGTGCACACGCAATGGTCACCACTTAATAGAATCGAACAATGATAAAGAATTTAGTTCTTAAACAAACATCATGCAATGTTTCAAATAACAACTACATTCTCATACTTGAATCACTCTAACACTCTTCTTCCAAATAAGAATGAAGAAATTAACGCGTTTGCAACCGCGGGGAAATTTCACTCACCTGACAAACAATGCAAATAACAATCCAAACCATACATTCATCTAATCAATCAAAAATAAAATCATGGAAACAAAAATATCACTAAGGGCTTTTAAGGTTGGAGCTTGGCCAGGTACACAACAAAGGGTCATTTCTTTAGGCTATGGAATCAAAGTTGCCAATGCAAAAGAACATTCACTATACATGCTATTTGCACACCACAATTTCATTCACCACTTTCTTTGCTTAATTGTAAACCTTCTCAAACTTCCTTTTGCATAATTATTTCATTATATATTTTTCTTTCTTAAACAAACATTCTTTTTCTTTTGTTTTTCACATTCATATTCACACTTTTTCTAATGCTTGCTTGAAATTTTTCAAAATTTTTAGTAGCCTACTATTTTCCTTTTCGTTCTCCCCAACTTGAATTCAACCAAACCTCAAGTGAATGCTCCTTGCTTTTTATGGCAAGAAAATCAATTTAAAACAATGTTCAAAGGTTCAAGAAATTTTTTTAGAATCTCACAAAATTCAATGATGAACTAAACTTTCAAATTATGTACATAAACCAAGTTCATCACTAAAATAAGATCTAAACTGTTTAGGCTCAAAGGGGTTAACAAATTATCACTACTCACGGTAAGTTACTTTTGGATATGATTGTGCTAAATATAAACAAATGCCTTGATCATTTCTAATGCTTCCACAAAATCACAATACTCAAAAGATTAAGCATGGATCAAATGAATTAAACAAAGTTATCAGTCATCCTAGCATATAGTAAACAATGGAGGTTTCTCACAATTTGTGGTTTTTGGACCTAATTGAAACAAGCATTCAAACAAAGTTGCAAAATGAAACAAAAATACACATTTGCACAAAGCACAAAGCACAAAATTCTTAAATCATTCTAACATTCAATAAAGTCGTACAATTTACCTTGCTTGCATTCATCACACTCAACATCCTACCATCACCATCCAAACTTGGGAGAATCTTATTGAATACTTTTATACAAATAGAAACTAATCTAGAAGGAGTTCTCATCATTCATCCCTAATCAACACTTGAAAAAAAAGTGAAAGGAAACAAGTATATATACAATATATACAACTGTACAAAGCTCAAAAATACAGAAACTATTACAATGCACTTCAATATCTAAACACCAATCCCCGACAACAATGCCATTTTGTTCGAACTGCAGTAAAGCGGCAAGAAGAAAAAAATTTAGTTTTGAAGGATTCCCTCTGGGATTTATATCGTCTCCACAGGGATAAGTGCGAGGGAAAAAATGTCGTTTAACGGTCTCTATATTTCTAAGCTTATTGTGAAAAAGTAGGTTAAAATATTCAAGGTACAATAGATAAAAGCTGAAGATATAAAAACGAAAAATATCAAGTAAAGACTTAAAATATAAACAGAGCCTTGTTGAAATTGGATCTCATGAATTGATAACGCATGCATTATTCTAACCAATTAAACACAAATAAATTATTTTTCTGATATCCTCATGTATCACCCACAACCGAGGTTATGTCTAACGCAAAGTCGATAGAACAACTATATTGCCTCATTGGTGATGTCTCACGCAACTCAACAACACTGATCATTAAGAACTGATACTCATGCAAATACTAAGCCTAAATCTATGTCTAGAGTTTAGAACCTAACAGGTATTCAAAGATGACACGCATATCAGATTCATGATTGATTCACATAAAATGCCATGATCAGAATACGTACATACGCTAAACCCTTTTTACATGCATTTAACTAATTTTCCAAATGTATGTGAACATAGTTCTTCATCATTATTATCACGCATCCTCACAATACCGTTCGCGTCAAAAACGTTATCGTGGTCTTTACCGTATTGATCCTACTCATGTTACTAATCAACACAATAGAATAAAAGTGATACTAGTGAATATCAACTTACAAGACTATGTCAAAAGTTTTCTCATTGATAGATGAATATCTTAGATCAAAGATTTGAAAAGGTTTTGTCAAAACCCACAAATAAGAAATCAAAGACAACATCAATATTGAATCAAAACTAGTTCACAATACATAAATTAGATGAAATACATAAGGTATCAAAAGATTACATCCAAACCCAACAAAAAATCGAAAATCTTAGCTTCTCCCTCTTAGGATTTGTGTTTCTCTCTTAAGAATATGCTTGAAATAAAGAGAGATAAAGTTCTGATCTATGTTATGAAAGTTGTACAAAAGTTATTTCTAAAAAGCATGAAAAGTACATATATTGTAAAACAAAAATCTTTCATGTTCGCCTAGCGAACACCTTCTTTGCCCAGCGAAGACTACTTTTGGGCACTTCAAGTGCCACAGGAACAGTTAAACCGCCCTTGGAAAATATTTGAGTTCGCCGTGAGAATTGAGTTGAAAAATGCAAAGAAAGATGATTCAATTTAAGTCAAAATTTGCACTTAACAATGATGGGTAGGGAGAAGTCCTTAATCTCCATTAGGTTTTCCCTATTTTCTTCCATTGTTGAATGTTTGATGATATGGATGAAACTCTTATGATAACATGATGTGATTGCTATAGTTATCTTGAATTTTGTGTACTAATTTTCTATGAAAACTAGATGTTGGTATTCATAAAAGTGGTATGAGTTGTGTTCATATGGTTGGCATTAATATGATGAATAAAGTGTCAAAAGTTATGATTAATTGATGAAAGTGTGTGTTAATAAATAGGTATATGATGTTGTAATGATAACATGTTTATGAACTGAACTCCATAGTAGAACGTGAATTCTACTTCTGTGACACAGGTGTCGGGCGTTACCTGCGTGACGACCAGGTCTTCACGCGCCTTAGAACATCGACGGGCGTTAGCGGTCTGACAAGGATACCGTCATGGTCTCCAGGAAAACGTTGAGCCTTTCCGATCATTACATGGGTGGTGGTAGGAGTAAAAGGGTGATGAAAGATATCACCTAGGTGACAGGCTACCCGTCATCGTGTCAATGGGTGTGTTTTTCCTTGCTAAGTTGGATTTTTGGTGTTTTTTGTCGTATGGTCGATGTTTGGCTACTGTTTGGTGGGTTTTGATGAATTTTTGTTAATTAATTGAATTGTTTAATTACTCTAATGATATTGAATTGCGTGGATGATGAGAAAATTATGTGATGAACGTATAATTGAGATTGTGGTGGGTAGTCCATCTATGAGGACTACTTTGATGTTGTTATTTACAATTAAATGTGGAACTGTGAATATGTCGATAAGTTGTAGTGGTTGTATAAATGAGTTGTTTTGGTGTTGTTGAGCAATTGTTGTATTGATTTATGTAATTGAAATGTATGAAAGTTGATGTTTTGTCTTTAGGCTACCCTTGCATTCTTTTGTGCCACTCTATATTTTAAGCGTATTCTCACCCTTTTGATGTTTTGTTTGTGTGTTGATGTAGGATGTGTACATATACTCAGGGATATGAGTAATAACTGCTGAATTGGAAGATAACCTTAGAGCTTATCTTTATTTACTTTATCGTTTATCATTTTAGTCGGTTAAATGCTATGATATGTAACATCGGGAACGAGGCGTCTCATTTTACTATGTTGATTGAGTTAATCATTGGATGATGATATTTTAGTTTAGCATTTAGAATTGTTGAGATATTTGAAGTTTATGAACATTATAATTTGAAATTCTGCTGCAAGTATTTTGATTTAAATAAGTATGCATGTTGTTAAATATTTTTGGAAGTTTTGTTGGTTAGTTGTCGAAGTGACACCTTAATTTGTCGAGTAATTGTTTTTATATAAGTTTCGGGGTTTAGGGTGTTACATCTTATGCAATAAGATTTTGTTACTCTTAGAGGTTGTCAGTAAGCGTTCCAAGCTCCTCCATTATTCTTACTTATCTAACAATCTTGCTAGGGCGAACCGTCACATCGACCCCCTTCATAACCTATTGTATCTGGACAAGAACTACTCCCAAACCTCCAACTCATGCAAGCAAACCTTGGAGTGAATGGAGCCAACGACTTGCTGAAAATGTCTATAACCTAGTACACCAACAGGATCATAATTCTTGGCTGATAGGATACTCAAAATTAAAGAGAAGCTGCAATATGCTCCACCAAAGAAATGTTAAAAAAGAAGGGTATTCCATGTGTTACTCACAAAAAATTGACTTGCATAGCCTTTCCCTGATGTCTATATGTACCATTTATTCTGTTTATTCGATGTCACATCAGAAATGGTAACGCCATTGATGAATCCCGAATCCTCGTAAAAATATATCAATTGCTTCTTCAGAAAAATCTCCTCTTGGGACAAATTGTCCATATTATAGATGTAAGTCCTAGATACCGCCAAGAAATGACTCTAACGCTAAAACATAGAGGATTCTTCTGAACATTGATAAGGAGACACAAGTTCTATGGTACATAGATTAGCACGATCCATCTCACTGAGAGGAGAAACCAAGTAGTACCTGTCCTTGAAATGCCTTACACTCTCATAGTAAACATCGAACATCTTGGTACATTGCCTGAGAGATATCATGTCTTAACCTCGCGTTGAATCGACAAAGCTGTGTTGGGATTTAAATAGATAGCATGCATCATTCTCACATTACTTCTCATTCTGTTTCTAACTAGGATGTGGAAGTGTTATCCTTGTAGTTACGACCCGCTCCTTTGCATCAGAAATTTCGCTCCAGTGCAATGAGATACAACTCCACCGCCTCATCTTTTATTTCTAATTGTCAAGCAAACAATATCAAATCTATTATTTTATCACATCTTTTTAATATTATTTTAATTAAAAATAATAATTTGTAAACTTTTATATCCAAAAATCAATCTTAAATAAATCTTGTTAAATTGGATCAATTCGAATTAGATATTTTTTTAGTTAATAATCTCAAACCAAATTAAAATGCAAATCAAATGAATTTTTATTTTAAAATTGATTCAAACCGCAAAGCAAAGGCCCTACCAACCACATTAAATTTGAATGCATTTCAAACGAGTTTATAAGTTAAAGACCAAAAATTTGATATTGCCAAACAGAGCCGTATCATTCAAATAATACATGAATGAGTAGCACGCTGTTAACCTCAATGTCCTATGATATTATAAAATAAAGGGGACCAATGATGTGAGTTTCATTGGCCACTAATATCACAATGATAAGTATAATCAACCATATCTTGCGGTATTTGTTTATTACTCCACAATTGAAACCCAAGTGTTCTTATTTTATTAATTGCAACCACTCACAAAAGTTAGCACTTTATTAGATTGACTATACAAAAGAAAACGATGCCATTCTTATCAAGAATAAGGCCACATATAGGCCCCGGATAAAAAGGAGAGAACATATGTTAAAGTAAATTATTGTTGATTTTTATGTTAACTTTATAGGATTCCAATTCCCTTACTTTAGGGATAGAATAACAAAACACAACACTAATAATAGCCACTTTTAATATATTTTGTTACTAACATTTTTTTTCTTCCATTTGAGATTAATACAAAATGAATGATTGGGCTCCTCCTCTCATAGCTGCAGCACTCTTTTGGCTATTATCACCAGGAATGATCTTTCAGCTTCCAGGGAAGAATGCACCGTTTGAGTTTCTGAACATGAAGACAACAATTGCATCAATTTTTGTACACGCGGTTATTTATGGTTTGCTTCTTATGTTGTTCTTTGTTGTTCTTAATGTTCATCTTTATATCACTTGAAGTAGATTGATCAAGTCATGATAATAATATATGTTACTTTAGATTGATTTTTCTATTTAGGGTTTCATGAGTAATTTGATTGTTGTTTATTCTTGGAACTGTTATATTTATTGCATGTCATGTTTATGTAATAGTGAAGTTTTATGTTACTCATGTAATTTGATCTCTTAAATAATTCACATGATATTTTCTTCATCTCTTCTCTAACTATCATCAAACATTTTTAATGGACAATTCTCTATGTTAGATTACAAGCAACAAGATTATGAGAAACTAATTTATGAAGAATGTGGATATCTTTATTGGCTAAGAAAAACAATATGTTTTCTCTTTAGTCTTGTGTTGGAAGAGTTGAAATATGGTTTCATCGATGAAAGTATTTCGGGTGTGATGTATGAAATTGTCCATTTGGAAAGCCATGAAATCCAATACATAAAAACTGATTCAGAAACTAATCACACAAGAACAAGATTTCTTTACCAAAATTTTATAAAAGTAGAGGAAAGCTACTAACAAATTATGGACAATGAGAATTGTGGAAGGATTAATTTATAATTTCTCTTAATCGATTTACACATTATTTGGTTGGAAAATAACATTGAGCTTCATTCCCCAATGAAGCCCCCTATATAAAAAATAAAATATTTTAAATTTGGTGCATTGTAAGATGTTTGTGGTGCAATGACCATTAGTACTCATGAAGTAAAAGGTTTTTTTTTTCATCTTTATTGATGATCACTTCTGGAAAGTTAGGGTATATGCTCTCAAAACAAAAGATCATTTGTTTGTACTATTTACACAGTTTTATGATAGTGTTGAGTGAGAAACTAGTATGAAGTTAAAATGTGTTTGCATTGACAATAGAGAAATGTGTTAAAACATAGTTTAGTTTCTTTTCTGTTTTTAGTCCTTGGGCTTCTATTAGCCGTTATTTTTTCGGCCCAGTTTGTTAGGCCTCTTTCTATATATTCTTTCATCCTTTAGTCAAATGTATCATAAATAATATTTGAAAGTATTATTCATTAAAATAGCCTTTTTTGTCTGTATCCAATTATGCTGAGTGAAATATTATGCATAGTTTAACATGGTATCTTAAAGTCTGTAGATCCATTCATTCCTTCATGGGCCCTATCCAAAAGTGATTTGTTTGGCCACGTGCTTTCTTCTTAGCAGTGGTTTTTTTTTTCCCACTTCTTTTTTTCCTATCTTCTTTCCAATTTTTTTCTCTCTCTTTCTTCTTCCCCAATTTCTTCTCTGCAAACCCTAATTCTTGCGTCGTTTCTTTTTCTTTCTCCGTTTCTTGATACGTTTTTCTTCCAATGGAATCACCACCAAAAACGCCTCCACCAAAGAAAGACGAAACCACTGTCTCCAACACCCTTCGCAACTATCAAACAGATATGCTCGACCCTTTTTTCATGCATCCTAGTGATAACCCCGGCCACGCCATTGTCACACCTGCGTTGAACAATATCAATTACCACACATGGTCTCGCTCGTTTCATGCCGCCCTTCAATCCAAGAACAAGTTTGGATTCATTGATGGAACCCTAGCTCAGCCTGATGATTCCGATTCAAAATCTTTACCATGGAAACGCTGCAATACCATGGTTATGGCATGGATTACAAATTCAATTGACAAAGAAATCTCCGAGAGTATCTTATGGATGGACACTGCTAAAGAAATCTGGGATGAATTGAAGGATCGTTATCATCAAGGTGACTTGTTTCGAATCTCTGACCTCCAGGAAGAAATTTACTCTCTTCGTCATGGCGACAACAACGTCACACAATACTTCACTTCCCTCAAGAAATTATGGCAAGAACTTGAAAATTTCAGACCCATCCCCAATTGCTCTTGCATCCCCAAGTGTTCTTGTTCTCTTTTGCCTACTTTCAAACAATACAGAGATATCGATTACGTGATTCGCTTCCTCAAAGGGCTCAACGAAAGTTATGCACCGGTTCGATCTCAGATTATGCTCATGCAACCTCTACCCCCAATCAACAAAGTTTTCTCTCTTTTAATTCAACAAGAACGGCAACATATTATTCCCACCGCAGAAGATAAAATCATAGCTTTATTCAACAATTCTGGTAATAAATCTCGCCCTTCTGATCCTGCTTCAAAATCTTAAACTATCGGTCGAGGTCGTGGCACCAGAACGTGCACCTATTGTCACAAAACGGGACACACAATTAAAGTTTGTTTCAAAAAACACGGTTTGCCACCCTACCTTCGCAAGCCAAATGTAGCTCAAGTAAGCACTTCTAAAGACAATCCTGAAGGCACATCTGCTCCCACTGATGACTCCAATTCATTTACATCTCCTCTTGGGTTCACAGCTGAGCAACAGAAGGCCCTTCTTGCCCTAATTCAAACTCCTCAAGCCAATGCTCACCACATCACAAGCTCTATGAACTTCAGCACAGGTACAATCTCTAACTGTAATTCTATTTTTACCAACAAAACCCTTGATTGGATATTAGATACTAGGGCCATAGACCATGTGTGCCATTCCAGTCGCCTTTTTACACATATGTATGCCATTCCTTCTATCAACCTTAGGCTCCCCAATGGAGCTTTTATCACAACTAGATATGCTGGCACCATTTATTTTTCTAAGCATTTCTATCTTCTAAATGTGTTATATATTCCTAGTTTTTACACCATTCTCATATCTGTCCCTCAGCTCACCAAATCCCTTAACTTTCACATTGATTTCAATTCCACCACTTGCTTCATACAGGGGAACCTTACCCTGATGAAGATTGGTGCAGCTGAGCTCCAAGATGGCCTCTACATTCTTAGGAATCCCTTCAACACTACACATTGTGGTCAAACTGTTTCAAATTTAAATTGTAATATTTCCTGTGTTTCTAATTTGTGGCACCAACGGTTGGGCCACCCATCCACTGACACTATGCATCATATACACAAAAATTTTACTTTACCACATTTTAAACAACATTTAACTCCTTGTGATATTTGCCATTATGCTAAACAAAAACGTTTGTCCTTTCCTAATAGTAACAATCATGCTGCTGCTTGTTTTGACATATTACATATGGACATTTGGGGCCCCTTTCCTACCCCTTCAATGTCTGGCCATAAATATTTCCTTACAATTGTTGATGACCACTCTAGATTTTGTTGGATTTACCTTATGAAAATGAAATCTGAAGCCTCTCCCCTAATACAATCTTTTGTTCAACTCATTTTCATGTAATTTAATACGAGAGTCAAAACTATTAGGTCTGATAATGGTCCTGAATTCACAATGAAAACTTTTTTCCTTACACATGGGATTCATCATCAGACTTCATGTGTTGACACTCCTCAACAAAACGGTATTGTTGAGCGTAAACATCAACACTTACTTGGGGTCACTCGTGCTCTCCTTTTTCAATCTCATCTTCCTAATATTTTTTGGTCATATGCTTTATCTCATGCTGTTTTTCTAATTAATCGATTGCCCTCCAAATTATTAAACTTTAAATCTCCTTTTGAATTGTTGCATAACAACACCCCTGATTACATTTCCCTTAGAGTGTTGGTTGCCTTGCGTTCACCACTAGCTCTAAGCATAACAGAACTAAGTTAGATTCTAGATCCCGTAAATATATCTTCTTAGGCACAAAACCTAATACAAAAGGACACCTTTTATATAATCTTCGAAATAAACAAATTTTTATATCACGTGATACTATTTTTTATGAAATTTTCCCCTACACTACCACACCCTCAGCTAGTTATCCTGTTCCTATTACACATAATAATTCAGAAGATTTTTCTTTTGATTACCTTCCATGTGATATTAATAACAATGATAACATTCATAATTCCCCTCCACACCAACATGGGGAGACCACCCCTTCACCTCAACAGCTAAGTCCATCCACATCTTCACAAAATGATGTTTCACCTATCATCCCTCATCCTAATACAACTACCCCTATTCCCCCCATTACTGCTACACGGAAATCCACCAGACCATCTGTTCAACCCAATTACCTTCGTGATTATCACTGCTCATTACTACAAGGTAACTCTCATTTTTCCCCAGGTAATGCTCTGTATCCTATCTCTGATTTCTTATGCTATGATAACCTTTCCTCTAGTCATAAATTATTTACTATTAAACTATCTTCCCTAACTGAACCAACCACTTATTCCGAAGCTATTACTGACCCGAACTGGAGATTAGCCATCTCCAATGAGCTTCAGTCCCTTACTGCTAATAATACTTGGACCCTTACCACTCTATCTAATGGTAAAAAGGCTATAGGGTGTAAATGGATATTTAAACTGAAATTTCTTGCTGATGGCTCTATAGAACGTCATAAAGCGCGTCTCGTAGCTAAAGGGTACAATCAAACAGAGGGCATTGACTATCATGAGACGTTCAGCCCTGTTATAAAAATGACAACTATTCGTATGCTCCTTTCTATTGCAGCCTCTAAAAATGGTTCTTACACCAACTAGACATAAACACTGCTTTTCTTCATGGAAATCTCCATGAAGAGGTTTATATGAAATGCCCTCCAGGCTTGCAAACTTCTTCTAAACACTTAGTTTGTAAATTAAATAAATCTATCTATGGCCTCAAGCAGGCCAGTAGACAATGGAATGATAAATTAACCACCTCTCTCACTGCCCTTGGATACACACAATCTAAATCGGATTACTATTTATTTATTAAATATAACACTCATTCTATTACATGCATATTAGTATATGTCGATGATTTGTTGCTTGCAGGTGATGATTTACATGAAATAAACACCATCAAGTCATATCTTGATCATACTTTTACTATCAAAGACCTTGGTCATGTCAAATACTTTCTTGGTTTTGAGTTAGCCCGTTCAACTCACGGCATCTCTCTATGCCAACGAAAGTACACTTTAGACATGCTTCAGCACTATGGCCTTCTTGGTTCCAAACCTGTGACAACACCTATGGATCCTACAATCAACCTTCACGACACTACTTCAAAGCAGCTCTCCAATCCATCCGTTTTCCGCAGCCTAATAGGTAAACTCATTTATTTAACACATTCTCGTCCTGATATTTGATTTGCTGTTTGCAGGTTGAGTCAGCATCTAGCTTCTCCTACAGACATTCATCTTCAGGCGGCTTTTCGGATTTTGAAGTACCTTAAAGCTCAACCAGCCCTTGGTCTTCACTTTCCTAGCAGCAACAATCTCACCTTAACAGGCTTTGGCGACTCAGATTGGGGTGCCTGCAAATCTACCCGCCGGTCAACTGCTGGATTCTGTTTTTACTTAGGCTCCTCCATCATTTGTTGGAAAAGCAAAAAAACAACAAATTGTGGCAAGATCGTCCTCTGAGGCTGAATACCGTGTTGTTGCCAATGCATCCTGCGGAGCACAGTGGCTCCTTTTTCTCCTACAAGACTTCAGAATTCCCCACCAATAGCTGGTCTCTATCTATTGCGACAACCACAATGCAATTTATATTGCAAACAACCCCGTTTTTCACGAGCGCACAAAACATATCGAGATGGACTGCCACCTCGTTCGAGACAAAATCAAGCAGAACATTCTTCACCTTATGCCAATTTCATCACAGGATCAAGTTGCTGACATTTTGACGAAATCTTTACATGTTGGCCCGTTTCACAATATGCTCACCAAACTTGGATTGACTAACATTCACTCCAGTTTGAGGGGGGGGGGGGTGTTAAAACATAGTTTAGTTTCTTTTCTGTTTTTAGTCATTGGGCTTCTACTAGCTGTTATTTCTTCGGCCCAGTTTGTTAGGCCTCTTTCTATATATTCTTTCATCCTTTAGTCAAATGTATCATAAATAATATTTGAAAGTATTATTCAATAAAACAGCCTTTTTTGTTTGTTTCCAATTATGCTGAGTGAAATATTATGCATAGTTTAACAAAATGCATGAGAGCTTTCAACTGGTATTGAATGAGAAATGGAATTCAAAACGAAGATGCCTCAACATAATGATGTGTCTGAGAAGATGAAAAAAACTATTGTTGAATGGCCGAGAACAATGTTATCTCATGCCAAGTAAACTAAGATTTTTTTGTTGAAACGGTAGTTAGTGCAGTTGATTTGATCACCTTATCCCCTTATGTTCCGTTAAATGGTGATGTTCATGTTGGGTAAAAATACGAAGTATAGGTAAATACACCCTTTAAAAGATTTATTCGATTTTCAAAATGAAATGTAGAGTTTGTGTTGCAGAAAACGATTTGCGAAAATAGAGAAAATTGTGCTTATTTTGGAAGGACACAAATGCAATTATACTAAAATTAAAAATTATCTTTATATATCTGTCCAAAAAAATCATCTTTATATTGTTCAAAGACAATAACAAAAAGTTACAAGCTATATTGAATTGATAAATTGCAAATTACACGATGTGTTATTCACAAAATCCAATTGCTACAGGATTCTAACTCCAGAGATTGCAAATTTTAATCAACACTAAAACACAAATAGATTCCGATTCTAACAAAACCTGCAATTATGTAATTAAACGTTACCAACAAGAATTAACGATAAAATACACTAAGAAACGATTAACAAAATATGCAATAACCTACAAAAATTAATGTATGAGAGAGAGAGAGAGAGAGAGAGAGAGAGAGAGAGAAGAAATCCTACCTTGTTTGTATTTTTCCACATAACACTATCAAGGAAAGCCTTTAGAGAAGAACCTCAATCTTTTCACTAAAATTTGTCACAACTAGTCACAATTATCACAAGAAACGTTAGTTCCAAGAAAAATCTTCCTCAACAATTACAAATCTTCACAATCAAGATTTGAGTTTTCAAAATCAAGAAGAGTGAAAGTTTTTATCACGCAATTGCATACGTTACTTTAGAAAAAAAATGAGTCGACAAAATATTTATAGGCGCAGGAGATTAAGCACAATAATAGGTGAAAATGGTTATTAGATTCGACTCAAGAACATTTGTTGATTTGATTCAAGTGAACAAGTAGAGTGGAATAAAATCAACATAAATGAAGTGACGCATTTTCCATTGATTCGAGTCAAGTTATAATTGTGATTCGTGTCATGAAAGGTCATTTTTCGAGTCATGCATAAATTGTGACTCAAATTAATTTGGACAAAGCCAAACATAAAAATGTGAGAAACTATGTTATTCGAGTCATGTGTAAGTGGTGATTTGAATCAAACTGGGCAGTGGCTAACAAGAACATATGTGATTCGAATCACTTGCAACTTGTGATTGGAGTCACAATGTTGCATGATTCGAATCAAGTGAAAGTTGTGATTTGAGTCATAGACACAAAATTCTTCTTATTTTCCTCTATTTAATTTTATTCGAATCATGGTTTGTGAGTTATTTGAGTCATACACATGAAATCTAAATTTTTCAAGTTTTTCAAAATAGTTTAAGATTCAACTTCCCACATAACTTGAACAAACATCAAATATGGTTTGTGTTCCCTTAACTCAACCAATTGACTTAAAACCCAATGATCATACTCAAATGCAAACACTTGAATTATTCATGCTAACATGAGTGGATTCAAAACTTAATCCAAAGATGTACTATTTAAGATGAGACTCAATAAACAATAATAACAAAACAAAAGCTTAAGAGACAAGCAATAAAACCATATTAGGGTTATCCCCCTTAATGTATTAGAGACATGCAACTTCAATCTACCCATTTTTTATGCTTGGAAAGCTTTCGCTAAGAATTGAGTCGACTTTGAGACATAGAAAACAAATGCCAGTACACCCCTAGAGACATTCCACACACAAAACAACATAAAATGCATAAAACAAATCTAAACTCACATTACAACTCCCCCCCCCCCCCCCCCCCTTTGAAAAAAATCAAAAAGAGATAGATGGTAATGAGTCTAAATGCCAAATAACCGGCAACAAGAAATTTTTTCCAAATAAACACATGAGCTAAATAGCTAAGAATATACAACATCATAAATCAGATACAAAACACAAAGATAGTCATGCTATATGCAAGAAACACGCAAATAGACATGCAACAACATATCATCAAAGCAAATTAAGTGATCAGAACTATTATGACTGTAAGATTAAATAATGTATGAACACGTATATGAATGCTCAACTGCACACAATGAAAAATACACGTTTAAAAAGACTTTAAATGCAAAGATGAACAATCATAAGCATGCTAGAATGAATTAATGAAATAAAGAATGTAATAAGAAAACCAATAAACATATGCAAAATAAACATACACACGGTGATATAACCGGTTACGAGAGTTATAGAGGCATACCAATGGAGTTGGTGAAACTATGATTTGCTATAAGAAAGTGTTCGTGGATAACAAAATAAAACTAGTAAAAAAAACTAAACATAAATCTCAATCTATTTAAAAGCACGAGAAATCCAAGATTCCCAATTCCCTACAAATCTTATGAAAAGGTTTCTATGATAGTGGTTTTGTAAAAATGACAGCAAGCTGATTTTTCGTATCAACGTATTCAAAAACAAAGCCCCCAATTTTCAACACGATCTCTAAGAAAATGGTGCCGAATTTCTATATGTTTAGTTCGTGAGTAAATTATTGGATTCTTAGAGAGGCTTATCACGCTAGTGTTATCGCACTTTATTGGAATGCAACCAAGTTTTAAATAGTAGTCTAGCAATTGTTTCTTTAACTTTAAGACTTGTGCACAACAACTATCAGCGGCTATGTATTCAGCCTCAGCGGTAGAAAAGCAACGCTATGCTTTTTCTTATTGTGCCAAGAAACTAAATAATTTCCAAACAAATGACAATTACCACTAGTGTTTTTCCCATCTGACTTGCACACCAAAAAATTAGAATAAAAAAAATATCAGCTACATGTGTTACCTTTGGTTAACTAAAGATCTTGCCGTGAGGTTCTATTATAATACCTCAAAATTTTATTTACGACCGTAAAGTGGGATTCCCTAAGTGATGTTTGATACCACACACACACACACACACACACACACAAAATATAATATCTAACCTATTTATCGTTAAATATAGTAAGGATTCTATAATACCACTATATTTGTTGATGTCGATTTCCATTCTATTTTCGTCTTTATCCATAAGCATGTTTGACGCCATGGGGGTTGAAATGCTCTTCGAATTTTTCATATCACACTACGCCAAAATTCTCTTTTGGCAGCACTACAAAGACAACACTTTAATAAGAAAGCACTGCTATAAGTTTTGAAAAAAATTCGCTAAAAAAAGCACTGCTAAAGGCTACCTTTAGAAAGCGCTTTCTAAAAGCGTTGCTAAAGGTCGTACGGAGTCACTACCTTAGAAAGAGCTTTTCAAAAACGCTGCTAAAGGCCTTAAGTTAGCCCCACATATGAAAGCGCTTTCTGAAAGAGCTGCTGTAGGCCAATGAAAAGAAAGCGCTTTCTAAGGAAAAGCGCTGCTATAGGCAGGTCTATGAAAGCGCTTTCAAAAAGCGCTGCCTTAGGTCATTTGTTAATTAAAACATAAATAAGCCCTAATCATTTCTTACTAATCATTTTCACGACTTCTCCCTCATTTCTCTCTGGCGATATCGCAACTGTTTCGACCTCCATCGTTCTCCGACCGCCATTGTTCTGTTCTCCGACCGCCATTGTTGTGTTCTCCGACCGCCATTGTTGTGTTCTCTCTCTTGTTTGGTACATTTTTCGTTTTTTACAATAGCTCGTGAATAACATACCATTAGTGGAAAGGTGTTATGAATTGTTGTTAACCATGTTATGAATTGTTAGTGTAATGGAAATGTGGAAATGTGTTATGAACGGTTATGAACTGTTGTGAACCATTGTTCTGTTATCCTTTAGTGAAGTGTTCGGTTAGGTTAGGAATTGTTAAGAAATGTGTTATGAACTGTTGTGAACCAGTTAGTTTATTAGATTAATGCTATTTGATTTTCTAAATGAGTTTGAATGAATGTTGATTGGTCAGAACTGTTAGGAAACATTGCATTGCCATGAAACTTGGACTATCATGGAGTCACTATGCCACGGAAGGGAAAAGACAGCGCTTAAAAGCGCTGCTATAGGTAAAGACATCGCTTTGGTTTTATGCAAAAGCGCTACCTTATGTAGGCTTTAGCAGCGCTTTTCTGGAAAAGCGCTTTCTAAAGTAGGCCTTTAGCAGCGCTTTTTCTGGAAAAGCGCTGTCTAAAGTGGGCCTTTAGCAGCGCTTTTTCTGGCCTTTTATGCTTTCTATTGGCATCTTTAGGCAACGCTTTTTCATACCACAAATATAAAGTCTCAGAAAACAAAAAGGCAAAAAAATAACGCTTGGTACCTCATGATCGACCACTCTAAGTCATCTTGACTTAAGTACTTGAGGGGCTAGCATATATATAAAAGTGTAATTCCTTGCAGGAGGAAAAATGACATATTATATAAAATGCCTTAGATGAGCCAAAACATTGTACAATACAATTAAAAAGAGAGCCTGAAGGCCAGCAAAATCACTAACACCCATATAAGGGGACAATCAAAACAACAACAAAATACAACTTCCCCTCTAGAAGCTAATCGCTTTCTCTCCCGCCTCCTGAATGAAGAAAATTGAACCAGTCTTCATCCCAGTCCTCATCAACATCTGCACCAAAATCACGTTTCGGAGCGCGGAGTTTTTTAGGAAGTGCTCATGTTAAAGTATTACGCAGTTCACAAGTAACCCCTATATATAGCAAATTCAATAAGTTAATAACACCTTAGACAACTACATCATTATATTCTACACAGTTCATACTATAAACAACAAGGAAATGCAACCGGAATTTGCACATTCAATTCACAACTCAAAAACAAGTAGCAACATGATAATATGCAATCCGAACAAGCATCGGAACCAATACTTTGAAACCCGGGCAGCGGTGACGCAATTGTTTGAAACGTATACAAAACCAATCCGAAAACAAGCAAACTCAAGCGCAATAGTTCGTAAATGACCAAAAAGACTCAAACATATATCATACAAAAATGTACACACCAAATGGAGTCGAATAGCATTAAATTCAAAAATAGGCGCACAAATCATCAGAACGGAATCGCATGAAAATCGCACGATAGCCTACAAACATGCCAACGGAAGTACCATTTCCGTGCACGGGGCAACAACTGTTTCACATGAAAAATTAGCAACAAGTAGTAACCAAAAGAGGCTTCGACATGCACAAGTTAGTAGCTCTTCAAGAATAAAAAATTCACAATCTAATTCTCAAACAACTTCATAATCTCGAAACAAATCAAAAATTATAGGATTTAACCCAATTATCACAATTAGCACCAATTCAAGAATCCAAATCTCATCACAATTATTATCACAATTCTTGAGTTCAAAAATCCACTTAAGTATTTTATCAAACACTTAGTCTACACTAAAATTCTAGTTCAATTTTTTTCTAAATCAACAAGTATTACTCTAGATCTAAACAATCCAATAGTCAACAATTCACTTTAATTCACATTTCTAATTTGTTTAACAATCATGACTCAGCTATCAGGCAGGCGGCTCAACAACAACGTCAACACACTCCACCTCTATCTATGAGCAGTTTCAGCACAATAGAGAGGCATTCGACTAGGCCCTAGACTTCACTCATCACCAATATCAGGAACTAGTTATAACTAACTTCTACAAATCAAAAAATGAAAACCTAACATCAACAACTAATAATACAACAAATTTATCTCACAGAAACAGCAGAGAAACAATCAACAATGGAGAATATTAGGCATTTCCATTATTGGAGAGAAAACCAGAAAAAAGGAAGAGAAACATACCTCAAACGGCGGACGACGGAGGGAAGCCACGAACGGAGGTCGTGAGTAAGCCACGAACGGAGGAAAGAAACGACGGAGGATAGAGGACGTAGGGCGCAGAAGAAGAAGATGAAGAGAAACAGTGTCGCGAGAGTTAGGGTTAAATAGAAACGGTCGAAATGAAAATAGAGGGATATCAGAATCTGTTTTAATTTTAATATTTTAAAAGACCTTTAGCAGCGCTTTTAGAAAGCGTTTTCTTATGTTAGGCCTTTAGCAGCGCTTTGGAGGTAAAAACGCTTTCTAATGTGGGATTAATGAAAGGCCTTTAGCAGCGCTTTCCAAAAGCGCTGGCTAAAGTGTGTTGTAAGAAAGGCCTTTAGCAGCGCTTTTGGAAAGCGCTGGCTTATGGTATCCTTTTAACAGCGCTTTTCATAAAGCGCTTTCTAAAGTTCACCTGCCTTAACCCTTTAGCAGCGCTTTTCAAAAGCAATTTTGGTGTAGTGAGTTGTTAGGCTAGATATTTATGATTTTGTGAAAATGATGTATACTGGTTGTTAGTGACCTTGAAAAGCTAAAACATGTAATGTTAGGTTAGTGAAACTATGATGTTATTGAATGGAATAGAAGTTAGCTATTTTTAGAGATGTTAGTGGAAAAGATAATACGTACTAATTGGATGTTAATTAGTAGTTAGGAAACCATGTTATGATTGAAAGAGTGTCATCATGTATGCAAATACGAAATCCCACTAAGTATAGTATATACTATACTTTTCAAAAAGCATTAAAATTAGAATAATCTTTCATTTTATATTTGTCATTTAATTTTTATTTTTTTGTTTACTACAGGTCAAATGGCTAGTAACCAGGATACAAATGACTCACACGATACAAATGACGCAAATGATAAAGCTCAGAATGAAGAAAGAGAAATTACACGAGGAATAACAATTATGAAGTCAATAATTCGTGCAAGAGATAAAGGAATCAAATATGATGTACATTGGAGTGTTGAAGACTAAATAATTGAGCCTAACGGTGCAATGTTGACAAGTTACATAGGTTCACTTGTTCGTCAGCACATTCCAATCACCTATGATAACTGGAGAAATCCAATGTTGCAAGCCGATAAAGAAAAAATATGGACTGAGATACAGGTATGTACCATATATGATTGATGTTATTATATTTTTGTTGACGATTATGTCTTTAAATTACTTATACTAACACACTCTATGTGTATGTTTTTCGTAGAGGTCTTTTAACATTGATGAAAGCCTAAAAAAGTATTGTCTTCAATTGGCCGGAAAAAGACTCAAAGGGTTTCAAACTTTTTAATCAACCACTTTTCTAAAGGATGAGCAAGGGAAGTTTGTTGAAGCTGAACTTCCAACCAAGTATGCGGATTTGATTACACCTGAAGATTGGGAGACATTTGTAGCCAAACGAAGAACTGAAAAATTCAATGTAATGTTAATTTGTCATGTCTATTAATTCTATTGTATACTTGTTGCATTATATTGTTCTGATATGACTTAAACTTGTTTATCCAGGAAGTAAGTGACATAAATCGGCAAAGAGCATCAAAACCGGCATATCCATACAAAAAAGGGTGTTTGGGATATGCACGCTTACAGCAAAAAATGGTAAGTATATATAAATGCTATAATCTTATTAATTGTCTGATTGTGTTATAATTGATGATCTTATTATTTGTCTTAATGTGTAGTTAGAAGAGAGTAAAAGTGAAGAAACATCTCTTCCGGGACACGTTTTGTGGAAGGCTGCTCGTGTCGGCAAGGATGGAGTTGTTAGGGAAGATGTTCAACATGTTTTTGACGAATGTGTAAGTATAACATTATGTCTTTAATTAAATCAAAAGTTTACTAACATATAATTAATTTTTAATCCCCACTAATAATTGTCGATATGTAAATAAATTTCAGGAGACTCTATCTCAATCCTTAACTACAGTTGAGGACGAGGATTGCAGGAGCATACTTAGTCGAGTACTAAATGTTCCTGAGTATTCCGGCTGTGTGAGGGGTAAGGGATTCGGTGTGACTCCATCATCCTTATACAAGCATCCAAAGAAAAAAAATCCTAGCAATCAACAAGTGATGCAAACGTTGGAGGAATTAAAAGCGCAAGTCTGTGAATTGCAAAAGGACAAAGAAAGATATATGGCAGAAAAACGTGGTTCAGAGTTGAAAGATACTAGTGACAAAGCTAGTATCAATTGTCAGAAGAAATTTCCCGAGGTAATTATATATGTTATTATGAAATTAAATTAGCCCATTCATTTTAATTGACATATATACACATTAACAGTAACATATTCATTATTGGTTTAGGACATTTCATCTTGTCAACTGTATTTGTCGTCACCGACTTATCGCATAGTTGGCAAGGGAAAAATGCATAACACTTTAGGAGATTTACTTCACCATAAACCACTCCCTGATGGATATCCAAAAGTATCGGTTGATATTACATTAGAGTTGGATGTGTTGCTACCGATACCTGACGTTGTTTCATAGACAACATTCCTGCGAGATGCAATAGGATCGTTTGTTGCACGGCTGGCAGACCTCATTTTCATAAATGAGGAGGTATGTTGAAACCATTATGAATGTTTTAGTAATCAAATATCAATTCTGAACCATTACATACATTTTTTTACATGGTAATGTTAGACTCCTACAAAACCCGCATCTAGGGATAAAGGGATTTTGTGGCACATCAAGTCTGTTGCATCACATAAAGAGGTACATTGAAAGTGTTAATTCTGTGATCCGAATGCAAAAGCTTCGTGATTTTATATGTTACCGAACTTATATAATTTTTAGGTTCCTGCTCAAGAGTGACAACAAGTCACCAAGAAAGTTAGCAACGTATCCAACAAAAAAAAGATCTTCCCAGGACCGGACCAAAAAGAGCTTCTGTTGGTCGATTTAGGATGTGTCTTGAAACACTTATGGGAACATCAGATTTGATGCATGGTGCCATTCGTCAAATAGAGATGGAGGAAGGTGTTTTTGGTTTTTCTAATTTCGAAACACTTGCAAAAGAGGACATGGATCAGATTTTTCGGCATCTTGAATTAGGCATCGATGTTATGCAGTCATACATGTGGTACGCCGATCAATCTATTATCTAATTAGTTGAACAAATTATTTAAACATTTCAATGAAAATATTCTAATGTTTATTATGTTTTTATTTAAGGGTCTTGTATGACAAATATATGCGCGGGAATCCATTGTCAAACAGATTCTATTTCGTGTCTTGTGCCCGTGTCAACGCACCATTAATTGTTCAGGATCCAGATTCCGTAAGAGATCACTTAGTCGATAGATTTATGGCCAGCAGTACAGAAATTTTGTATCTTTTACCGTATAATACTGGCAACGGATTAGATTTCCTTCTAATTTCATTCTAATCTTTGTATCTTTTGCGTAGAAATTTTCCATCTAAACATTTGTTTTATTTTACAGTAGTCACTGGTTGTTGGTTGCTATTAATCCTATAAAAGAAGTAGTGTATTATCTGAATTCATTGGATGGTGAATGGACAACATATCCGGATATGAAGGATATGGTTGATACGTAAGTGAGATTATTCTAAATATTCGTGTGTATTTGTATATTTAATTATTTCTGTGAGATTATTCTAAATATATGTTTTTATTTTGTTAGAGCAATACGAGTACTCCGAACACAAAGAAAAGCTCGAGTACCACGGTCTAAAGCAAACAACATTACTTGGGTCAGAGTGGAGGTATATTAATTTTCACAATTTTGAATACAATAGTGATGGTACTTGATATGGAGGTAACATTACTTGTTTTTCTGTGTAGATTGCTCGTCAGCGTAATGGTATAGATTGCGGTTATTATGTTTTGAGGTTTATGAGAGAAATCCTTCATTTGGATCAAATAGAGATTCCAATCTTGGTATGGATTTATAACTTAGGATTTATTTTAGTATTTATCGAATATTTCATATAATTTATGACTTTTAACTAAATCATGCATATTATGTTTTATTATGTAGTACTTTGATGAATACAAGTGTGCTTATTACTCAAAAGAGAAGTTGGAAGAAATCAAGGAGGAATTGTGTGAATACTTTATTGAGAAAAGAATCATATAAGGTATGGAAGATGTTGTGTATAGTTATGGAATGTTGTATAGTTTTGGAAATGGTTGTATATTAGGAATCTTTAGAAGTTAAATGATTTCTAGGTGAACAAATTGTTATTAGAATTATGGATTGGTGTATATATGATGCATGTTTGTGTTGATTTATATCAAATGGTTTATGTTTTGAATGGTAATGGTATATATATTTTGGATTATAATGGTATATAATGCCTATGTTTAAATAAAGGATTGTTTGTTGAATTAAAGGCTCAATGGTTGAAATATAAGGCCTATGTGTTGAAAAAAAGGCTTGTTGAATGTTATATAATGCCTATTTGTTTGAAAGAAAGGCTTGAATTATATAGGTTTATGGTATTATTTCCTAAATTTTTTTTTCTAAAAAATAAGGAATAGGCAACGCTTTTAAACAAAAAACGCTTCCTAAATTCTGATTTTTAAAAAAGTGCTTTTAAAAAGCAAATTTTACGTGAAGAAAAGAAAGCGTTAGACATCGCTTTCCACTAAAAGCGCTGCCTTAAAGTGAAATAAAAAATACATTAGACAGTGCTTTAAAAAGCGCTTTCTAAAGGGGGACAATAGAAAGCGCTTTTTCCTAAAAAAGCGCTGCCTAAAGATGCCAAAGAAAGCATAAAAGGCCTGAAAAAGCGCTGCTAAAGGCCTACTTTAGAATGCGCTTTTAAAGGTAAAGCGCTGCCTAAAGTAGGCCTTTAGCAACGCTTTTGCATAAAAAAAGCGCTATCTTTACCTACAACAGCGCCACCTTAGGTAGCGCTTTTAAGCAGTGTTAAAGGCCAAAAAAAGCGCTGTCTTTTCCCTTACTTGGCATAGTGTCAAAGTTCTTGAGAAGCTCCAAGAAATAGTTGTTTTGGCTTATAAAAGTTCCTTCTTTGGCTTTCTTAATTTGAAATCCTAAGAAATATGTGAGCTCTCCCATGAGGGACATTTCAAATTCACTGCATAACACTAGCAAACATCTTGCAACGAGATTCATCGGTGGCGCCAAATATAATATCATCAATGTAAATTGGAACTAAAAGAATATGCTTTGCTTATAAAAAACATGTTTAATGCGAAAAATGTTTAATGCAAGGTGAATTTAATGAAAACGATTTTAATGAAACTAAAACACTACTTTGATGCAGATGAAAATTAATTTTGATGAAGATAAAGAAATAATTTTGATGCATATGAAAAATAGTTTTGATGCAAATGAAAAATTGTTGAATGATAATGATGCAATGAAAACAATTAAGGTAAATTAAGTGCAACTATACGATATAGAGAATAAAGGAACAATCATACCAATTATGATGACTTAGGACTAAACTTGATGCATAATTAAATTTATCGAATAACAACACTAATACAACAAAAAGAATACAATACGGTCAAAGATATGATTGGATACATCTTCCTTCACATGTATTGAGAATTCATTAAGACTCATAGACACTCCTACACAAAATATCAATAGATAGAACAAGGTACCTAATTTTATTTAGGTCCTTGAGAGTTAGTTAAGGAACACTTAGGTATCCATGTCATTTTACCATTAGGAATTGGACATTCCTAATATGAAAAAGAGGCCTAATGTGACCTTTATCACCACAAGAATGACATACAACTTAAGATGAATTAATTTTTCTATTTCTTTTAGTAATGTGAGGGTTTTTCTTAAAAACAAACCCTCTATCACTCGAGGAAGTAGAACTAATAAAAAATAGCAAAATAACATATGTTAATTGTCCTTTGAGATTTTCAATTTCAAAATTGAAAGTTGCAAAAGTAATGCATTCTACTCTTTCTACCTTTTTAACTAAAGTATTAGAAACATTAAAATGCTCATCAACTAGAGATGTATGCGCTTCTTTTAAGGAATCCAAAGCGTTATTAAGATCATTAATCTCCTTTTCAAGTTTTAAAATGATTTTCTTTTGGAGATAAATTTTCTTAAAAGCATTTAAAGAATCTGCATACATTTCATCAAACGCTTTCGATGATTCTTTATATAGAGGTTCATTTTCAGGATCAGAAGAGTATACCTGTGAGTCTTTACTTTTCTTTCATACCATTAAACATAGGTTAACACATTCATCATCCAATTTTGAGCAGGAATCTGAGGAGGATCTCTCATCCTCTTCTTCCCACATGATATAGGCTTTACGACCTTTGGCATTTTTGTCATTCGTCTTGTAGAATTCTTTATCATTCTTTTTATGATTCTTAGTGATACTTGGACAAGTAGTTTTACAATGTCTCCATTTTCCACACTCATAACATGTGATGCCTTAATCCTTTTTTCATGTTCTCTTTTAGGTGGATACGACTTTTTGAAATTTATCAAGGAATGCTTGAGCTTATTTCTTTTCAAGTATTAATTGTAGCGTCTAACAAATAACCTATATCCACTTCCTTAGGAGATTATTCTTTAGAATGATCACTTTCTTCCTTTTATTTCTCCACCTTAGATCCATTTTTCTCTTATTTTCCTTTCACTTTATTTTTTGACATCACTTTGATATCCGCTAGTTATTTCATCTCATTCTCATGTTCAACAAGTTTCCCAAACACCTTTGTGATGTACAAAATATTAAGATCATTAGATTCTTTTATGGTGGTAACCTTCAGCTTCCATTCCTTGCACGTTGACATCAATATTTTGTTAGCACAATATTTGTTAGAAACAACCTTTCTCAAGTTGTTTAGTTTGTTGATTAAGTGGAGGAAACAAGTCTGCATGTATTCCAAGAATTCTCTGGGCTCCATACGAAATTTTATTGAACTTCTCAGTTAACATGTTGATCTTAGAATCCTTGACGATTTGAGATCCTTCGTAAAGGGTTTGAAGAGCATCACACATAGCTTTTGTGCTCTTATGATGTGAAATAGAGTAGAATACTTTTACGCTTAAAGTTGAGATAAGTATATTCCTCTCTTTAAAATCATACGAAGCCTTTTTAGTTTCATCATTTGTCCAATCCTTTGGGTGCTTAGTAAAGTTATCTTATTCTTTTCTAGGGATGAAAGGGTCATCGCTAACTACTACCCATAGATTTTTGTCAATTGATAGTAAATGTACATATATGTTTTCTTTCCAATAGGCATAATTCTCTCCTTTAAAAACCGGTTCTCTATTATACGCTCCATTTGGATCATCATTACCTATATTCCCAAACTTTTGAGTCGTGTAGTGTAAAACCCTAAACCCCGACTCTTAATATAAAATGGAAAATTGCACTATTTAGGATACTACTTCACACAAAACATGCACTTCATAGAATATTTTTAAACTCGCAGCAAAAAATTCAAATAATCCTCATAACATCAAATAATGGATTAAAGAACCAAATAATGAAAATACACTTCAAAAGAAACTTCAAAATAAATAACGCGCCTGTTCCTAATGTTACAAACCAGAGCAGATAAAAACCAACTAAAAGCGATAAATAAAAATAAATTAAGAAAGCTCTCATGCCGTCTTCAACTCACAAGTGATTACTCATGATGAGTATCTGTACATCAATTGAACAACGCCAATAAGTCAAACAAGAAAAAGGTGAGAATACACCTTACAAATGTTAACGATGAAATTTAGCAATAGGATGGTAATGAACGAATTCATAAGTACATCATTCACACAAAAACACAATCAAAGTCAAATAATGATGCAAATGCTAATGGCACCAACTCCTCATAAAAAATTCATAAGGTACCAGGTTTTTAAGATCAAAGGTATGTTACTGATTTACCCATGTCTCCAATTCCTCTTGAACAGTGTCCCTCTCTGGGAAAAATAAGGAAAACACATCAGTTCTACAGACATAAAAGTTTAGGAAATCAAACGGCCAGTAACATATCAACAAAACAAAATTAAGTGATCAAAACTACTATGAAAATAAGATTAAATAATGCGTGAACAAGTATATGAATGCTCAAATGCACATAAAGAACAACTGACATTTAAAAAGACTTTAAAAGCAAAGATGAACAATCATAAGCATGCTAGAAATGAATGAATGAAATAAAGAATGTAATTAGAAAACCAATGAACATATGCCAAATAAAGATACACAAAATGATATAATCGATTACAAGAGTTATAGAGACATACCAACGAAGTAGGTGAAACTATGATTTGCTACAAGTAAGTGTTAGTGGATAACAAAAATACAAATAGAAAAAGAAACTAAACATAAATCCAAATCTATTTAAAAGCACGAGGAATCCAAGATTCCCAATTTCTTACAAATCTTGTGAAAAGGTTTTGATGATAATGGTTTTGTAAAAATGTCAGCAAGCTGATTTTTCGTATCAACGTATTTAAAAAAGGCCCTCCCTTTACAACACTATCTCTAAGAAAATGGTGCCAAATTTCTATATGTTTAGTTCGTGAGTAAACTACTGGATTCATATAGAGGCTTATCACGCTGGTGTTATCGCACTTGATTGGAATGCATCTAAGTTTAAAATTGTAATCTAGAAATTGTTGCTTTAGCCATAAGACTTGTGCACAATAACTACCAGCGACTATGTATTCAGCCTCGGTGGTAGAAAAAGCAATGCTATGCTTCTTCTTATTGTGCTAATAAACTAAACAATTTCCAAACCAAATGACAAGTACCACTACTGCCTTTCCTAACCAACTTGCACCTTGCAAAATCAGAATCAGAAAAACCTACCAAGCTAGATGCGCCACCTTTGGGAAACCAAAGACAGTGCTATGAGGTTCTGTTAATATACTTCAAAATTCTATTTACGATCTTAAAGTGGGATTCACGATATGACGTTTGATACCTGTCACACACACAAAACATAATATTTGGCCTATTTGTCATTAAATAGAGTAAGGATCCTATAATACCTTTATATTTGTTGAAGTCGATTTCGACTATATCTTTGTCTTTGCCCAATGGCTTAGTAAATGTGTCATTCAAATTATAGCTTGTTCGTATATAGGTGAGTAAAATAATTCCATCCTTAATTAATTTCCTCAAAAAAATGCATATCTATGTCCTATGTGTCTAAACTTTTCATTATACACTTTGTTGAATGCTCTTGCTAAAGTGACTTGGCTATCACAATGTATCAACACCTTTGAAACATTGTCTTTTGCCAATGGAAATTCCCACAGAAGGTCCCTCAACCATTATGATTCTTGACCAGTGGAAGCAAGAGCCACGAACTCTAATTCCATGGTTGAAAGAGTAATGCATGTTTGTTTTTTGCTCTTCCAATAAATTGCTCCTCCAATTAGTGTAAA